>VFFE01009111.1:1696657-1721670 GCA_008921705.1 Burhinus oedicnemus
CCAAGAAAAAATTAAAAAAAAAAAAACAAAAACAAACAAACAAAAAAAACCCACAAACAAACAAAACACCCAAAAAACTAGCTCATTACCTCCTTGGGTTCATTAATGAGCTAAAAGTTGATGATGTGCATATATATCAACACCAATTATAACTTAGAAGTGCTTCTGTACCATCCTGAGATATTCCAGAGCATAAAGCAGCCCGAAGTTTCATCCAGAGACACAAGTCAGCCATCAGTGGATTAAAGAGCCATTTATCTGCAGCTCGTTTGATTAGCAGACCTTCTTCAGTTATCAGCACTTTTTCCCTTTTTTTTTTATTACCGAAAAGTACTTTGTTTCACCTTTTTCATTTTTCAGTCAGCATTGCAACTGTCTGTCTTCGAGAGGGTTAAAAGACTTGTCCTAAAATTCAGGTCATCAGTTTGGTTCCTTAACAGCTACTGAGGACTAATCTTCCTAGGATGGGAGTGTTTGCAGATTGGCTTGAACAAGCAGATCCATGTCCTGCCAGACCCCAATTATCCTGTCTGGGCGTGAATTTGCATACGCACTCTATCATATATCTAGCACAGAAAAGACAAAATAGAGGCGCATCGCCTCCATCGCATCAGTGAATCACTGGCTTTCGAGAGGTGCCGTTACCTGCCTGGCGGTGACGCTCTCTTTGCTTTGTCTCTGCTCAAGTCCACAGGAGCCCAGGTGCAGGTAGCGGGGGACATGTTGCCAAACTCGACGGAGCGCGCAGTGACCATTTCGGGCACCCCCGACGCCATCATCCAGTGCGTGAAACAAATCTGCGTGGTTATGCTGGAGGTAAGTGAGTGCTTGGCGTATCACCTCTCACTGGGGAGATGCTCACACACACACAGTTTTCAAGTGCCCTGGGTTCCCCAGGGGTGCCGCCGGCCCTTCCCATGCCAGGGGGTTCAAGGGGACACTCTTAGACTGTGCCTCCCCTGGTGTTTGAGAGCCTGTCGCAGCAGGGTCTAGCGGTCAAAGACCGGGGCCATCATGACACTATCAAATAACAAACCAGGTCCAGCGTGGAGCTGCAGCCCGTTCTGAGAGAAAAGCGTGTTATTCTGATGCAGAATAGGGCAGGAAACATCTAGGTCTTGTTTTAAGTAGAAATAATTGTGACTACCGTAATTTAGATGTACCAGGGCTTTTTGCTTCCTTAGGGTCAGGTCATTGCATAGGGCCAGAATGTTTTGATGGCAGTTTCATAGCTCTTAGATTAAATGATAAAAAAATAATTTATATAAAAATCTGGGCATTTTAACCCTTGCTGAAAATGCCCATAATTTCATGCAAGTACATTTATCAACTGAATAAGTTGAATAGTTTGAAAAAAAAAAAATCAGCAAATCAAAATGAAATATTTTGACACAGTAACCATAATTTTTGACAAGGAACATGAAGCATCTCTGCTTTTATCAGATTTTCTGCTGGAAAATTTTCTGTGTTTTTTTGGTTTGGTTTGGTTTTTTACCTAAGTCTAGTCAAGGGCTGTGTCGTTATGATCTCTGACACCCTACTGTTCTGTTGTTCTTTAAAAAGGGGAGAAAGAGCGGAGTGTTTAGACAGCACTATGGCTATTGGCTCCTCAGAAGTATGCAATGGGTCAAAATGACGCACAACCTTTGCATCAAAATGTCATACAGCCTAATGCAAATAAAAGCATAAAAATTAATAAATCCCCAGTGTTTTACTGAAGAAAAGTGACTCTTGCTTCATTTTTTTTAACTACTGTGAGGAAGGAATTTCTTTATAAAAATGCAAGAGAACAGAAAGAAAATATTAGAAAACAATTATAGTTTGTTAGAGACAGAGTACGTGACGGCAGTAGTTATCAGCTCTGAGTATAGTGTATAATCTACTGTCCAGGTGACATTTGTGGAATAAATAGTTATTTGCTAAAGAAGATGAGAGAAGCCACTTCTCAAAATCAGAGAGACACAGTCCTATTTTCCCGCAGGTAGAGCCACTTTTTGAGTAACTAGTTTTGGCATAAGGACTACTTTATTTTAACGTAAGTCAAATCGCAAGCACCGCTAAGAAGACAGTGGCTTAGCTACAGTTTGCTTCTTCAAATGTTTAAATAACTCAGAAAATGAATGTGCTCTAATTTGCAGCATATATTTCATTCAGCAACAAACACTTTCATTGACATGAAATAGCTAATTATATGATATTAATTAATGGAAGTTGTAGTTAATGCACTGAAATCAGGGCACTATTTTGCTAGGTGTTGCACAGACAGTTTGATGCCCTTTTTATAGGCATAAAGCTTCTGCTTTATTTACGAAGAGAAAGTTAGCCTCGGTCAGGGGTTTTCCCTTTGGGTCCTTGCCTTGGGCTACAGGGAACAAACTCTCTTTCCATGCATTACGTAGGCTGTGGTAATGCTCCTGCTGAAGCCAGGAGGATTTTTCTCCAATCTTCCAGCTCAGTCAGACGAAAGGCAGGATCAAGCTGGTCATTTGCAATTGAACAGCTGACTTAATTGAGTTGGTTAAACAAGAACCTTGATGTGTAGCAGTGTAGGGAAGATGAATAAGCAGGAGATGTGCTCTGTGTTAACAAAGCGAGACCACAGGCTGGATTCTTCCAAAATATCGACAAATTTCAAAATTGTGCCCATGTTTCCTGAAATGCCTTGATATGCTTAATGAAGCTTCATAGCTTCATCCGATGATGGTGGTAATGAAGCCACAAGTGTCAGCACTGCCTGTTTCGGCTGTGCAGCTGGGAACTCAGCTCTTCCCCTCGAAGCCCAGACAACCGGCCTCCGGTTGCAGCTTTTGGGCTGATGGGGTGAAGGGCAGGGTGGTGTGGGCTGGGCTGGGTTAGCTGCATGCCCCCTTGTCTGAGGTGACCGAGATAAGGAGTGATTTTTTTTTTTAATATGAGTTCTGCTTCATTCTGCATTTTGATCGCTTTGTGTTTTTGTCTGCAGTCCCCACCCAAAGGTGCCACCATCCCCTACCGTCCCAAACCTGCCTCTGCACCTATCATTTTTGCAGGTGGCCAGGTAAGAGCAGACACCATTTTGGCTTCAGCTGGAAACCACACCGTCTTGGCCCAACCTCAGCCAGCGCCTGTTAGTTTTCAACATTTACTCTTTTTTGCCTGGTATAGTATTGATGTGCTTTGTCTACTCTGTGTGCTTACAGTTTGCACGAAAGGAGAACACTGCATTGCAAACTTGACACAAAATTGTGATGACTGGTATTTTATCAAGATGTAAAATTAACTTCTGTAATTAAGAAAAGTTTGCCGTTCTGCAAAATGAGAGGTGTTCAAATCAGATGCTCCCTGAGTGGGACAGGGAGGGCTTGGTTTTTTCAGTCTTAACTTGCAGCTAAACTAGCGGTATAAGCAGTTTTGTCAACTTTTCAGAGATGATCTGACAGCAGGATGTCTCTGCTCATGAAAGGTATACATTTTCTTTCATTGTTTTCATATTTTTTTAGGACAAAATAGTGCATTTTGCAGTAAAAATTTGCACACATGTAATTTCTGCTGCTTATAGTCCTTCAGGACCAAGTAGCAATGGGGTTCTGAGGTTACAGGAACTGCAGACGTGCAAGTGCAGACCTTCCCAACCATGGCGCGCAACAGTCTGATTGATAACACAGAGCTTTCTTGTTTCTTTTTTATATAGTGAAGTTTTGATGATTCCCCCTTCATCTTAAGCTTTGTCACTCAGGGTTCTCATCTGCCTTTAAAACCCCGTGTGCAATGTGGCTCTTCCGTGTCTTTTGATGAAATGGGTCTGCAACGTGCCACTAAGACATGGCGGGAGTTTGCTCTGCCATCATCCGTTGCAGGGGGAGTGCAGTTTTAGTAAGTGATGAGCCAGCACTGAATGCAGCTGATACGCGCCCGAAAAACAGCACAGGAGGCTAAGAGCAGCACTGCCCACATGTGTGCAAAGGTGGAGGAGTGAGATGCTGCAAGCCCCTGCCCAACTCAAGGGGAAACTGATCTCCTAAATCTGGCCTAGAGGAAGGCAGCCATCTCTCTACTTGGGATTCACGTATGTGAAAAGCATTCCCGCCCAGCCAAATCTTTTCCCCTAGATGACAGCAAGGCCCCTTTTTAAGCAGTTACCCAGAGGGAAGAGCCACTTGCCTGCATGGTGGAACATCTACAGACAGGTCCCACCTCCCTTCCCATTAGCCCAGCTCAGGTCATCACCCTGTGGTCAGGTGTGGGCTGCTGGCACAGCAGCCCTAGAGACCGTGTCTCACCCCCCTAAGCAATTTGGAGGTCATATGAAAAGCCAGACACAGGGTTCCTGGTGGGGCAGAAGGCACAAGGTGCTGCTGGTACTGTTGGTGGTATGGTGACCAGCACCTCCTGGATCTGCCGGTTTGTAAGGAAGCTCCTGCACATCTCAAACATGTATCAAAGCACCATTGCTTCTCACAGGCCCTTGTAATGACCTTTCTCTGAATTTTTGTCTCAGAGTTTTACTTTCTACTCTGTAATAATACATTGTGATGTATATCCAGATTTTCATAATCTGGATGTAGTAGCTTTCAATTCCTGGTGTTCAAGCTTACCACTCTCAGTTGTCTTCAAAATAAGAAATCTGCTTCCTTAGTAACCAAAGCTGAATTGAAATTTAAAATTGGTATATGGCTGAAAGTTCAGAATAATTTACTCCATATATTTTTATTAAGTTTACGCTGCAGTGCTTTCCTTTAAGAAATATGCGTGTATATATGCAGCAGCTTGTGTTACCAGTATTGTAATTGCCACTACCTTCAAAGGCTGTCTCTGTATGTGATTACTCAAAAATACTGAAACTGTTTGCTAGAGTGCTCTGAGCAGTTCATATAAATAATTGAAAGTGTCCTATTTTAAGGTCTAATAGCTCTTGTCATCTTCAGTTTTATCAGTTTAAAAAGTGTTCTCACTTTTCTAATGCAACCTTGTTGATGTGAGATAGAGTGTAAGAGACAGACACTTTCTGTGTGCTTTGAATTTAGTCTCTGACTAAGCAAACTTTTTAAGAAAATGCTTAGGAGTGTTTGGGAGCCCATATGGAAAGACACTTTAACCAGGTTTCATAAGTGGAAATTAATACTGAAAACAAAATTTTATCAGCAGTGTTAATTCCACCCAACCTTTTGGCTATGCTGTCAGAAGTTGTTTTTCCGTTCTAAATTACATCACGGCTATCTTGAAAGGTTTTGGTCTGGTTAATGCTTGCATATCAAACAAAACTATCAAAGTCAAATTTCCAGTTTTCCTTAACAAGTTGGGATTCTTCTGCTTTAAGTATTGTTTTTAATTCTCTTGTGCTTCTTCGATACTGCGTTGCATGACAGAACTAAAAGGAAGTCGAACACTGTCTTGCCCTGCTCTACCAATATTTAGCATATGCAGACGTTAAAAAAAAAAAAAAGTAAATCCAGCGCTTCTACCCGATGGAAGCAAATTGGAGATTTCTATGCACTGTGCTACGTTGCTGTTTAGACAGGTACTTACAGGGTACAGCTTTGCTTTATGTCTCATAGCAGTTTTATGGTTTAAATTGAGGAAGATTTGTAGACCAGGCCATTCCTGCTGTGACTAATGTCAGTACATCAGTAGGAAAGTTGCCCTTGACTTCGATGGAAGCAGACCCGTAGCTCATGTCCTGAGTGGAACGTTACAGTACAGATGTCTCTGTAGCCTCTACCAGGCTTGTACTTGGCATGCCTCAGCCGCGGAAGGGCACAGTTCCTCTGCCAAGGGGTAAAGCAGTCAAAGACAGTTTTTCTCAACCTAAATCAATCAAATGACCTTTTGGGATCTTAAGAAGTTAAGAGGTTGGGGTTTTTTTCCTTTTTTAATGGGAAAGAAAATTCAAGACACATCTTGTCCATGCTGCTTTCACGGTTTTTATTGACAACCGAATAAAAGCTAGTCTGAGCTCTGAATGTTCATTATTTTTCTTATTTCTTCAGTTTGTTTGCTTTCTCATGTGTATACATGGAAGTATGAGGGAGCAGAGTGATGAGGAAAGGAGTGACTCTATTATGTTCTCTGGTGATTTTTTTGCGGTGGTTTCTTGCTGGTTTTCAAACCACTGCTTGGGAAGCGCCCATGTAAAAGGTGTTCTCTCAGCTGGGTTTGAAGTAAAGCCAAGATCAGAAAGGACACTTGTGATCCAGCATAGAGGGTCAGAGATCAAAGCACGGTTTCCAAACCCACTGTTTGCTCATGGACCTAAGCCCCCTCCCAGAGCCATTTCCAGCTATAACCTCCCTGAGGCTGCTCCTGTGCTTGGCTACGCACAGAGCCCCCACTCAGCAAAGCAGCGTAACGTTTGCTTAAGGTTGTCCTCGTTTGGTAAAACACTTAAACACATGCTTTGCTGGCTTGAATGTGTTCTTGTTTAAGAGCCACTGACAGTGTGGCTCTTATACCGTCTCTGACTCTGGAGACATTCAAAGCCCACCTGGACACCATCCTGTGCAACCTGCTCTAGGTGTCCCTGCTCTGGCAGGGGGCTTGGACTAGATGATCTCCAGAGGTCCCTTCCAACCCCTGTGATTCTGTGTGATTCTGTGACAGCAGTGATCCCCTGTTTTGGTGAACTGGAACCTTTTCTTGTCATTTATAAGCCGTCTGTAACGGCCATCCGCTGTAGATGCGTGTGAATATGTATGCCCATGATGATCCTGTTGAGCCCAGTCACACACACTTCTGCCTGACAACTGCTCATGTGCATAAAGTTTGCCAGATAGCGGCCTTGCTTTATAACTAATTGAAAAACTAAATGAAATGTTTCTTCCCTGGAAGTGAAGTTCTGCTGCACAAATGTGCGTTAAGCAGTTGGGGCATTAAAGGTTTAATATCCCAGCTCCATTAAATGAATTGTTTTATCATTTGCAGAGAATTCACTACTTTCTAAGAGCCCTTTTGTCAAATAAGCATTTTGCAAACTAAGCTAATCAGCTCTGTTCCTGTTTATAATTCTCCCACTACAAATATTTATACATTGTAATTTGTCCTTCTGCTTTCCTGCCTGTCTAAGCACAAGCACATTAAAATTTTTCTGACATGCCGTTCCTTTCAGAAAAGCCCCACAGGATATAATAGAAAATCATAAACTCTCTATAGTTTTTTCTTTATATGCCACTATAGACAGTTGAATAGAGCCAGCAGGAGAGGCGAAGGGCCAGGTGTAACATCATATCCCTCCTCGCTCGCGTGCTTTCTCCGCCTTCCCCTCTTCGCCCTAGTGCTGCCAGGAGTGATGCCAGAAACTATACTCCTTGCACGGCTCTCGTGTTGCAGAGAGGCTGGATTTTGGGAGGGGAAATATCTCTTTGTGGAAGAGAAGACTGCCATGCTGGGGATCTCCATCGTGCTCCTGTCTCCAGGTTGGCATGCTGGCCCCGTGCCAAGGCGCTGCGGGACAGACTGCCATCCAGCACACATGCTCACGTGCCCGCTGGCATGGCAGCCTGGGGCACGAGCCCCCTGGGGTGCACCAGGGCAGACGTTTGCTGGCATTTAGCGTCTGTGACGGTCAGTAGCCAGAAGAGGTGGCTCAGAGCTGCACACAGCAGTCAGAAGATGGATGTCAGGGCAGGACATCCCCTGGGCAGGTCTGTCCCATCCTTGCTGCTCCAGCATCACATCTCCCCACGTGCATCAGTGGCGCTGGGTGGATGGGGCAGCAGGGAGCGGAAGGGGCCACCCCCCATGCTCCTCAGCCCCCGTGGTGTCTCCAGCTCTGCTCCCAGCAGACAGAGCTGGGCTGAGGAGGGGTCCTGAGGACCGGGGTCACCAGAACTTGAGCAGTGGCAGTTGGCATCCTCTGCTTGCAAGGGGTGTGCAGGCAGCACGACTAAGGTCTTCCTGTCCCATGCCAAGCATTATCAATCAGCACAAGACAATTAAGCTTCGCTCAGCGTTGAAAGCGATGAGGGTGGCATTTGCCTAGGGAGCCAGGAGGAACTTTTCTGATGAGAAGAGGAACGCTGCTTGTCCCACCTGACTGACCTGTGTCTTAACTGTGCTTCTTGTTTTCAGGCATTCACGATTCAGGGGCAGTACGCCATCCCTCATCCAGACGTGAGTCCTGCGCGTGTAAATTACTCCCTTTTTCTTCCTCTCCCTCTTATTTGTTCTGGGCAACATTTGCTTTCTACAGTTAGCAATAAAGACATGGTCTAAGGACACCTTTCCTCAACAGCACACTGTAGAGCCAAGTGTTAGCTCAGCTGCATCTCTTAACTTGTGTAATAATTGCTAGAAAGTACAATGGCCCAGGAACAAATGACAGTTATCTTTGTCTTTTTTTGCATGTGATATATTTGAATTCTGTTAATCTGTAATTCTACAGTAATTAGTTAATATTAACAATAGCCATTACATAAAATAACAGTAGAGATGTCATTTATAACCAGTTTGGTGTTTTTTTTTTCTCTATGGTAGATTAGAATGAATGATTAGCCTTTTTTTTTTTAATATAATTTTAATTAATCCAGTTTTAGAACATGTAAGATGGTTTCTCTGCTCTGAAATAATTCCATTTGATTGGTTAGTTCTAATTTCCCATCCTGCCCTGCAGTTGACCAAGCTTCACCAGTTGGCTATGCAGCATCCCCCCTTTACTCCCCTTGGGCAGACCACCCCTGGTTTCCCTGGTACGTACCCATGACCCCCTGGGGATGTCCTTCTTCTTAACAGCTTTGTTTCCCGTGGTCATTACATCATTTTAATAATAAATGTGGTCAATGACCAGCGATCCTTCTGTTTTTACACATTAATCTCTGTTCTTCCCCCTCCCCCACCCATGCCTCTGTTACAGTTCCTTTCATCATTACTAAAACGTGCTTTGTTTGTTACATTTATTTAGTCAAAACCGCTTCATTTGTGCCATTGGCTAAAAGCCCTGAGTTTCTTTTGTTCACTCCTTGTAAAGTTATTATGGATCATACGGTATGTACCAGTTGGTCCCGAGTGAAGTACTTGGGCGTGCACCTTGTCAAATTTCCAGTTTGGTAACATGGTTCAGAAAGAAGCAAACATAGGAAAAACAGTATGTAATTGTGGTACAGAAATACTGATTAAAGAAATTACGGCACACTGAAACTCGAATTCCTTGTAGAACCAAATGTCTTAAGAGCATCTGCAATCATCACTGCCGGGACAAGTGCCTCTCTTCCTTCTAGATACGCAGCTATAGCTACAAAATGCAGTGGGAATTAAGATAAATTAAGGACTGCAGATTTGGTCCATACATATTAAAGCTGAAGCTCAATTCTTGATTCAAGAGCGAGAAGTCAGTTAACCCTGCAATAAATCAGTTTTACTGTACTTCACTACCTACATGCTTGGCATCTAAAAACTTCACAAAACAGGAGTAGCTATGTACTGGTACATGCTTTGTATGGCAAATAACGTTTTATCACATACATCAAATTCTGTGAGCAACTTGATTGTTTTATATTCAATGTAAAATAAGCATATGCAACTCTGAATGTAAACATAAGTAAAATGTAGGTGAGTCACTTTTTTGTAAGTGTATTTCTTTTCTGTCTTTTCTAGTTGGAAATGAGTATTTTTGGCATGTCTTTACACATAATAATAAACATCAAAAAAAGAGAAAAGGAGAGAAAGAGAAATGACATCCAAAATATACTTTTGTTTCTTCATGATGTATCTGATAAAATATCTACAAGTAATACTAAATTGCCTTTCCTAGCTTTATATTTTCCTTATTCTTGTCATTAACATGCTTCTCCTTAATCTTTTCCCAGTTATATATGAGATGTACGTTTCTGTAATGTTACTGTGTGTTAGAGCAGTAATTCCATTTTTCCTGAGCGTTTTCCTTTTGTCCACCCAATTTCCAAACAAATGTATGCAGCTTAGAGTATCTTGTACACTTCCCTTTAAAAATTATCCTTCCCAACACATCTTCAGCAACTAATCCCACATATAATTTCCAAATTTTCCTAGGTTAATTTCCTCATCCTTATTTTAATTTATTATCTTTTCTTTTTCATTTCTATGTATTTTGTTCTGCTAGTTGTTCATTTGACTTCCACTTTAATTTTCCGTATTCTAGAACTCCTGGTAGACAGGTCAAATTTCAGCCATCTGTTAATTCCTGAATTGATGTGTTTAGAACAAACTTCAGAGACTGTTTTTAGGGAAAACCCTTAATTTTCTAGAAGCTTTTTATGACCTTGTGGTATCTCATGTGACATTTGTTGCTTTGGTGGGTTAAAGGTTAATTAAAATAAGACTCATTTAAAATTAGTCCAGCCCTCTGAGTTTTGCATCTCTTGCTTTCTTTTCTGTTTTGCTAGCAGTTCTCTTTTTTTTTGCTCCTCTCTTTTTTTTTCTTTTTCTTTTTTTTCCCTTCTTTCTGTATGTTTCCTTCTTTAAAATATCATTTGTTGCGTCTTGCCCTCCTTGCGAACAACTAGCGTAACATTTTCCCTCTGTCCCCTGAATAGGACTGGATGCCACTACTCCAACCAGTTCCCATGAACTTACTATTCCCAATGATGTAAGTGGACCAATAGTCAGTATCACTTTCTCTTCTCTCACTCCTCTGCCACCGGAGGGGAAACCTCTCATCTTTGGCTAATTTGTAAGCCCTAGTCCCCAGAATAAACTGCTCGGCATTTCGTCTGTTGGGGAGGGGGTAATTAGGGGTTATTGAAGTGCTGAGCAGAAGCGGCAGAAGTGACTGTCCCCTCTGGTGTCAGGTCTCCAGCGTTGCTGGTTTAGTTGCACAACGGCGCTGGTGCCGCGGTGCTTCACTGGCTTCGTTAAAGCCTGGGTGCCCGCTGCTGCTTACGGGGGACTTAGATGAGTCGCCGAGATTCATCTCTCGGGTGGCACTAGCATGGGCGGTCTCTGCAGAAGGGTTAAAGAGGGTGGGGAAACGTGCAGCCCCGTCTGCTGTGTGTTGGGCTGCAGTCCTGCGTGCCATGGGGTGGAGAGCCTGCACCACAGCGGCTTCTGCCATGCTGGTCTCTGCTGCACTTATCTAAGGCTGCGTTTTTTCCAAGCAAAAAAGCTACATCGGTTATGTGAAAGTGCAATATAAGGGTTTATTTGAAAAACAAGGGCTAAAAACATTCCTGCTACAGCAACTCTGGACTGGCTGTGATCGACAGACCCAGTCTCCATGAGCAATATGGTGCTGAATCTTAGAACAGCTACTCAAAACGCCCAAATGATACGCTGCATGTCATATAAAAATGTATTCCCATTTTATTCACTTTCATTGCAAATGGGGTGTTTTTCAGTTTTCCTTACAAATGAGTCACTTGGAAAATGGAAGATTTCCCCTCCAGTAAAAAACGCTTTCAAGCATGAGTGGGATCACAAATAGCAATTATATTACTTAAGAGATACTTACAATATTGTGTAAGCCCTATTAAACTCAGTGGCAATGATTTACAGAAAGAAAAAAATACAGAATAACAAAGAAGCGAAGGTAAATCTTTTCTGAGTGCTGTGATTTCATAAGCTGCTTAAAAGTTAAGTTGCTTAAAAGATATCCTGTTGATTTGTCAGTACCTGCTTTATAACCCAATTTATTGTACGTGGAGAATTTTATGGGAGCACTGTATTTATCCTTACAGTGCAAGTTTTTTAATCTCACTTTCAGGCAGATGTTGTTCTTGCCATCAGTGATGTAAATCCAAGGTCACTTTTCTGACTTCACTTCTTTCAGGGTTCATAGCAGAGGAAGACAGGGACAAAGTTGGCTTTGTGTCCTGTAGTGCAACAGAAAATTAAAAAAAACCCATCAGTTTCTCATCTAGGAGGTGTGAAACGCCCCAGCTCAGCGCTGCCCTCTGAGAAGCAAACAGGCATCCGTGCGCTGTTTCCAGCAGAAGGGGTTTCTGCCTAGAGAGTGCGTGTCTCGCTGTTGTCGCTCAAAACCAAGGCCAAAATGGGGGGGTTAGGCTTTGCAACAGCCTGCGGGGGCTCTGCAGACGGTGAAAGGGATTTCTGGTGTTCGTATGGTGTCAAGGTGTGCATTAAAGGACCAAAAGCCCTGAGTGCTGCCCATGTGTGCTTTCTGTGTGTGTGTGTGTGTGTGTGTGCGTGCGCACCCAGTGCTGTAGTGCCGGCGCAGAGGGGAGGAAGGGCTCTCGTGTCCTGTCGGGCATCAGGGTTTGCTTGGGAATTTTGCAAGAGGAAAAACTATTTCCCCGTGCGTCTCCTGGAGGTGTTTGCTCTGCCTGGGCCCCAGGCTGTCGGCAGTGCCCTGCCAGGCTGCCCTTGGGCTTCAGTGGCCCCATCGCTAGAAATGGCTAGAAATGAGGAGACGAGGGAGACGGAGGGACACAGGGCAGAGAGGGAGATGGCAGAGGAGGCACCAGCGCCTGTGCTTCACGTGCGCCCCGTCAATCGAGTGCTGTGCAGAGAGGGAGGTCAGGGCGGGAGAGGCAACAGCAGTCATGCGGCAAACCCTGCGATGGTAATTTGACTTCACTTTCCTGGTAAGCACCCTCCTAGTCCCGGCTTTGACAGACCGGCAGTCAGTGTGGCACAGTGATTATATACCCGGTTGAAGGTGAAGACAGCCCAAGGCTGCATGTGGCCAGTCCCCTGCCTGCCCCGACTCCAGGGATCCCCCGCGCTGCGTGAGTCCTGCAGCTTTCTCACCATATATGCTTATGTGTGCAAAAGTCCAGCAGGCATGGGAAGAACATGAGACTTGCAAATATCTACATGCTCTGCAGCTACCAGAGAAGTCAGTGTATATCTGCATGTGAGCTACACATTTTTAAAAACCAAGATAATGATAAGCACAAAAAGCCAAAGCCTCGGTAAGAATCTGATGGAGCAAAATCGATATAAAGAAGATAAGGAGCCCAGACTTTAGCCTAGTCTACAGAAAGTAGATATCAATAGTCATTTACAATTTGCATAGCTTCATATAAAATAAATTGTCCTCACTCCCTCTGGCATTAAGGCAGTAACAGATCATTTTTTTTCTGTTATGAATAATTAGCGTAACAACACCATGCTGCTTTCTTCATATGGTATGCTGATAATGCAATTAACTTGTTGCTCAATGAGAAAGAGATACCAGAGAACAAAGAAATGCATTTTGCAGAAAGCTATTTTCCATATGTAAAAGCCCAGGCTTCCTCTCCAAAAGGTAAATTCAGAAGATTTGCCTTTCTAGGTTTCCTTATAACTTCTGGGTATCCCCAAAAAGAGAACAGAGGGCACACTTTTCCAGGTCCCTGTCAGAAGTCACTTTAATCCTTCTCTAGTATCTCTTTTTCTTCATCAAAACCTCTTATAGGGACATTTGTTTGCCTTTCTTTCCTTGCTGGGATCTTGTCTGGCCTCCTGCTGCTGCCTAAGTTACAAAATGTAAGTGCATTTACACAAATCCTAGAATAAAGTGCCATAACAGTGGCAGGTCCTGAAGGGAACAGAAGGGATGGTATCCCTGGGTGTAGCTGATTAGGCACAAATAACATGTCTTGGGATTTTGTGATCCAGTCCCCCAAAATGGCCATTGAGACTAAATGAACAAACCAATACTACAAAAAATCTATCTCATTAAAAATTATGCATATTTTGCATATATGTGTGAGAGATAGGCAGAGGCAAGTAACAGGAAAACAACTTGCCCTTCAGAAAACACCAAGAATATTTTAAGAAAGCTAGAAATCTGAGCAATACTCCATAGAAAATATCCAACCAAGCTGGAAATGACATACTGAAGAACTACCTTTATTTCCCTGTGGAGCCAGAAGTACTTCCCTGCAAAGGATGGAGAGGGACCCACATGTGGAAAATACTCTTGGAGCCACCCACAATGAAATCCAGCGTCGGCTCTACGTGATGCCCCAGGAAGGTCCGTGCGGCGCTGCCTCTACCACCAGTGGTCACTGAGGGGACTGAGCTCTCATCTTTGCAGATCTCCAATCTATCACCTGTGTGGGGGGAGAATCAGCACAAGCCCTTAAGGAGAAGATTAGGGCAGCATCTGACCCTAGCTGTGACTTCCAGCAAGGCTGCCCACCACCCATACATTAGAGGAAAAGTGCGCCTCACTCTCCCTACAGCCCCAGATCAGGAAATCCCTCTTCCAGAAAAGCCCTGAGAACGCGTGCCGTGTTCTTCTAAAACTAAGCTGCTGGCTAAGTCCATCCCTGGCTCGGAAACTTTCCAGTTGTGTGAGACTGGTTTAAAAGCAATGGTTAGGTGAAGACTTAATAATCTACAGAAGACAAGCTGGGAAAGGTCCCGCAGTAGTGTAAGTCAAAGCACTTCTACTGAAGGCAAGGGACCTGTGGATTCAACCTCAGTAAATTTACCTTTCTGCTGAGAGCCTCCCATGTAATAGAGAAATAATGCCTAAGCAAAAATACAGAATTAACCAGATTCTGTCAACTAGACATTTTTAAGGAGGTGCGTTATCAAAAAAGTAATTTTTAACACTTTTGATGTGTTTGAACATGGCCTGATTTCCATCAGAAGCAAAGTGAGACCTTTGGTGGAACAAGGCACTTTTGAGCGTGAAAAGTAATTTCCCACAGAACCACCTACTGCTCTCTTTAGGGAACAAGATGGAAACTGATGTTGGGCCCTCAATAAATTGAAACACACCCAAATCTGCAGAGTCATTTGGGTTACAAAACAAGTAATAAGAAGGCTCATTTCTGATAATATTTTCTCAGTTTTCTGTATGCCTTCTTGCAAAACCTGTGAAACCATTATAGTCCAGATTTTGCATTATCCTGGCAAGAAAAGTGAAGTTTATTATTATTATTATTATTATTGGTTTTTAAGAGGCACAAGGCACAGACTATTTAAGCATCTCTTTCCAGCCCCTGCAGTAAGTCTGTAAAGAACTGTAATAATCTGTCAGGAGATTACGTCTCCCTGTAGAGTACTCTGCCCCAACGTTTCTAACTGAAAAAAACCCCGAGCATGCAACTAAGAAAGCCTGTATCTTTAAACAAAGCAATTGAAGAGTCTCCTTCCTGATGGGCACCTGCTTGCTTAACTAATGCAGAGGCTTTGCCAAGGCCAATGGACTTGCTGTGGGTTGGCAGCAGGGAACCGAGGAGAGCCACGTGTACCTGTGGAGTTGGAGTACCCCAAGTACCCTTGGAGTACCCCAGGAGTTTGGGGCGGGTGGAATCACAGTAGACCTTCCAGTCCCACCCTTTATGAGTCCAGACTCCTGATTCAGTCCTGTTTACATTGGTACCAGCAAAGTGTACTGAAGGACAGAGTAAAACCAGAACAAGGCAAAAAGCAGAATCCATGTTTAGGGTTGGTTTGTTTGGGGATTTTTTTGGCATGCAGAGAAATGAAGTACACTGAGGTAGAGGAAGACAGATCGGAAGTGGTGTAGAGAAAGTGAAAAGGGAACAGGTTTTCCCTGGTGCTCACAGTCCAAGAAGAAGGGGACATCAGCTGAAATTTTGAGGTGTACGGGCAAACGGTGACACACACACAACAGACCAGCAAGCTCTGCAGGTCAGTGCTGTGGCCCTTCTTGGGCAGCAGCAGGAGAAATGAGTTCAAAAAGAAATTATCAGACACGTGGACTATTGAGCATAAAGGCAGAGATACCCGGTGCTGCTCAGGTAGTCTGTAAGCCTTAGGTGGGAATTTGGGATACCAGTGAGAACTTTGTTTTATACCTCATACTGGTTTTACCCTTTTTTTTGTAAGCGTGTGCTTCTGCCACAGTCAGAGACAGGCTGCTGGGCTAGGTGCACATCTGATCTGAGCTGCTCCGCTCAAGTCTTGAGAGAGTTAAAATATGTATGCATATACCTACACATATTATGTGTGTTTGTATATACATATGCGTATATTATATATATTATACATATATATATTTATAGTATATGCATTATACTGCAATGCATAGTAGGATTGGTATGGTCTAGAGTAGGTTTGGCTCACATGGGCCAGCTTTATCACTTGTTTTCTGGAGAATTTCCTCTTAATTTATTCTGTAAGTGGGAGTAAGGCTCACTGTCTGTTGAGCAAGCAGGTGAGCATCAAAAATAATGCCGCATCGGAAGTCCTTGAAAACAGCTATATGTTTACTGTCCTCCACATTCCCTAATTCCATCTACTGAGGTTGGAAAAGCAGCAAACCCATGTCTGTGAAGCAGGCAGCGTTGCATGCAAGGTAGCAACTTTCAAAGTGTGGGGAAGGTTGCTTTTGTGGTGAGGGACTTTTGTGGGAATGAATTACACATAGCCTGCCAAATCATGTGAAATGGCCAGCTACAGAATGACAGGGGGGCAGCTGACAGCGTTAGAAAGGTCAGCCTTGAAAAGAAATACGCATTTGGATGCAATTTGTCATGGTCTTGTCTCAAAGCAAGGTGGGGCAGGTGTTTTTATGTAAAATCAAATGTCCATTGCCTGATTGATCAAAGCTTTGTAGATGAAAACCAGTCCCTTGAACTTCTTCCGGAACCTCTTGAATATTCAGATACCACACAAATTTCAGCATAAGTAATAGGTAATGGGAAAGGCACCCCAGAGAGAGCCCAAGCACCCCAAGACTATTGTCCTTCCTGCATGGCAAATGGAGAAGTGTATTCTGCGCAAGCTGCACCTCATGCCATGGCTTGCAGAGCCCATTGTCACAGCAACAAAGGATGACTTTGGAGAACTTCAGACCAAAGGCTACCGAACCTCTCTTCCAGACACTTGAGTCACCGATATCCTTGATAGGTCTGGACTGAATCCTTGCTACCTAACTCAAAATCAGCTAGGAGATGGCAGATTCTTTGTACTGACCCACCTGGGTTACAAGCCTCGTTGGAGGACCCCCAGCACATACAAGTGGCAGCCTCCTGAGTGACCCGGCAAGTGTCTTCTCAGAGCTGGTGAACCAGATATGTAAGACTCTCACAATGTGCCTGAAGGACCAGCAGTCCCACACAGTTCCTCTGTTTTGAATGCCACAATGACAACCATGCCTGTGAACTGGACTGCTTCTAAATAATATATTTTTATATATTTTTGCATGTATTTTACACCAAGTAATTTTATCAGATATCCCCGTCTGCTTTGGACAGACTGAGGCAATATGTGCATTTTACATTTTCCTGTTGACACTTAGGACATAATTATTAAAGCAACCAGAAGTATATTCAGATCCGCACATCGGGTGAGAAGTATCAGAGGAATATGAAGACGTGACGAGCACCATAACAGCTGCTTCACAGAGCCTAAATCCTGGTCACTGCTTCATAAGATCATTGTCAACAGATGGATTTTTGACCAGTCACTTCAAGATTGTCATCACAAAAACGATTAGATGCTGCTTGTGGCAGAAGGAAATAATGACAAGCTCTGTTCCTGTTGGCCATTTCAAGCCACTCTGCTATCTGGGGGAGCAACTCTGGCTAGCCGTTGAGTAAAGACAAGCCAAGGTTTTTCCCCGCTCTGTGCTCCATTCTGCTTCTGCAGTAGTGAATGGTTCTGACCAGATTTGGGTAAATTATAGCTACAGTATGGCATGCAAATGATTCACAGGAAGAAAATTACGGAATTCTGTCACCATGTTTTAACAGCTAAGAGTGGACCTAGTGCCGCCACCTTTGCTTTGCAATGATGCTGTGGTCGAACTGCCTTTGCTTTCCTCGCACTGATGGCATACTCTGATAAAAACCAAACCCCACCACTGGCTGGCTCTGGTGCTACCACCTGTGCTCCGGGTGCTCTTCTCTCCTGCTTCACCTTCGCTGCTTGCGGACCGTGGAGGCCAGGGAGACTGAGGCGTAGGAAGGGGACGCTAAGGGATCCCTGTGCTGCTAACAGCTAGTGTGTGCAGGCACATCCGTGTGCAGGCACATCCGTGTGCGCACAGAAACAGGTTAGAGGCTTCCCGGTGAAGCTCACATAGGTCCTCCGCACTGGCACGTGCAGTCACACACTAAGACAGGTCCTTGGGATAAGGACAGGGAGCTCAGCCAGGCCCTCCTGTTTGAACAGGATGGGAAATCCTGTGTGCGCTTCCTGAAACCCCTTTTCTCCCCCTCGTGGGTGCTGCTCTTGTGCTTGGTCTCTGTTTTGGCTACCTGGGTACCCGCTTTGGCTTTCTGCTTGTCCCTGAGCATGAAGCAAGGATTACGTTGAGGGGGTTTTCTTCTTTTGATAAAATGTCTGGACAATGTGAATCTCTGTCTGGCAAGATAATCCAAGTACTACAGTACCATAAAGTGTAACACGTCAGGGCCTGAAGCAGCGGGAAGGGTGGGAGGGGAAGGCAGTGTCTGCATCTTGGGCTTCTGCCAAACGGGCAACGTCATCCCAGTGTCAACAGACGTGTAGAGCTAAGTTTCCATTTTTTACCCATTCTGGCCATCGCTGAGCTTCTCAGCACCCATCCTTCCTTAACACAAGACAAAAGTCCCCTTCCTCACCCTTACAGAAGCCAAAACATCTCGGCCTCAGCTGCTGGCTTGGTGCTCACTTGCCCTTGGGGGCTCCCTGTGCCGGAGGAGCAACACCCCGGCACCGCTATCGCACTGCTCACCCCAGCTGCAGCGGTTACCCGTGCTGCTCAACAGCTGCTCGAGGTCTTGCACGCGGCTTCCAAAAGCTTGTGACTCCACCAAGAGCGTTAAAACAACTTTTAAAAGACTGTTAATTGAAGATAACACCAATGCAATTTTACCAAAAAAATTGAGGGGATCTAGGGACACGCACACACGCATACTACTCAGGCTCAGTTTTATTCACGAAATAGGAGTTTTGGTGAGTTTCTGTAACGGAACGCAGGCAAATTTCAGTCTCTTCCTATGCCTGCTTCTGCCTGCAGTTACAGACCTGTAAATCCCACTGACTTTAATAGCGCCGTACCTGGCCAAGCGACGACCACGTGTGCCCAGGGAGGTCTAGGACGCGCAGATGCACCGGAACGGTGCAGAGCTGCAGGGCAGCAGCTTTGGATGGTCACCCTGACTTCCAGCTGCTGCCCTTGGCTTGCTGCTGCCACTGGCAAGTCAGGCTGGGCTGTGTTTTGTATTCATCAGCACCACGGCACGCTGTCATTTTCTGCCACAGAAGACGGCTAAATCATCTGATAATGAGTCGATAAGCATGTAGCAGCGAAACTCGATTTAGAGACATACGACCATAGAGCCAATAGACCGCGCTAGTTACTCCTTCCAAACAGCACAGCAAAAATCTTTTGGTTTGAGATTGAGCTTTTCAGAACCATGTTTTTAGCAATATTACAAATTGCAGTTAAGTGGTTTTTGCTTGTGTCTGTGGCACTAATCTCAGTCTTTGTCCCACTCCAGTTAATAGGCTGCATTATTGGCAGACAAGGCAGTAAGATAAATGAAATCAGGCAGATGTCAGGAGCGCAGATCAAGATTGCTAATGCCACAGAAGGCTCCGCAGAACGACAAGTTACAATCACAGGATCCCCTGCAAACATCAGCTTAGCACAGTACCTCATTAATGCAAGGTAAGTTTGATTTGTTAAGTGAAAATGCTTCTGCAAGATTGCTCTGTCTGCTCTCTGGCAAATGTCTGTCCTGGATAGATCCAGAAAGTTGCTTCGCAGTGTCCATTTTGCATAGTATTATTTGATTCCTAATGATTTGTAAAGCCTGTATCATTAGAACCTGTGTTTGCTGTTGGTTTATATGGAAAGGAGCTTAATGTGGTGCAATTCCAGGTGCATGTTGAATGACAAAAGCCAAAAAAAATCTGAATACTCACATTAGCATCCACCTGCAATATGGGCGGATAAATTAAATTAAATGACAATCATAAATTCTTTAGAAGAAAATGCTTTTCACAAACCCATTTTACTGTCCTAAGTGGCAAATATAGTGAAATAGATTGCAAAACGGATTTAATTTTCATAACTGGAAATTGCCCCTCAGAGTTGATATTAAACTGACATTTGGTTGCTAAGGAGGCACGGGATTTATTTTTTCAGAGACAGCATCACAAATTTGTAAAAAGCATTCCCTAATGAGACGGGGTAAGGCTATCTGCCTCTCCACTTCTTGGTGCCAGAATTAATGACAGCACTGGCCGTTTAGCTAAGCCATTGCGACGGCTTAAATCTCTATCAGTTTTGATATGATTATTTAGAAAAATATGAAACTTGATACAACTTTTATTTGCAATTATCCTGAGAAGAAAGTGCAGTGGATGTAGTGCTGTCTCATAGATCTACTTGTAAATGGTGGACCGAGGCAATATATGGCGGGGAGGGGGAGTATCTATGTATTTTATTGCTTCCCCCCCCCCATTTTCTTTCCACCCCCTCCAAAATACTGTGATATGAATCAAGCTTTGTGTTTAACTATGTTTGCTGTTAAGGTAGTAGAAAGTATGTGATTTGTAGGGGGTGGGGGGCAGGGGGCTGTAGTCATAGCAAGTCTATGGTCTCCTATGGTCCAACCTCCTCTCCAGCCCAGGTCTGCAGTGCACCACTGCAAGCCACTGTAAATGTCTTAATGGAGGACAAGGATGTTTGTGAAGCTCTGTGTTAGAGCAAGCAAAAATACTGCTTTTTATAATTCAGTTTGAAATTAGTTTCCTAGGGAAAGGTATATTGAGGGGTGGCGTCGTGAAGCCTATGATAAGCCGTTTCCAGAATCCTATAACAACCTACAGCTCTTTTGATTTATATTCTTTGTAGCAAATATAAGTCAATTCCGTAAGGCCTGTAATCAAATAAAAATGTGTTCCCTCCTTTAACCCTTAAGGATATGTTCTTCTCTTGGTGTTCAGGGATTCCCCACACATCGAGACGAGAATAGACCCCTTCATTTTTAGTTGCACAAACACCATATGGCATGCATCTGGATCTCAGAAGATAACAAATTAAGATCTTCAAGACAGCTAAAGCATGCAAATAAAATAATGCACTTATTAATGGAGTTGCAGTGAGCTGCTCACCAGAGACAGAAACTCTAGTGAACAAACCTCTGTTTGACTCACTTTAGAAAAGCCTGTGAACTCTCACACTTCTGTTTATTACTGTTTAATGATTCTTTTGATGGAACGGTATATATATATATATGAGGTCTTTTAACATACTTTTGCAAAGAAGAAAACTTCTCGGCAGTCATATACCATGGATACTCTATCTATACCCTGTGAAACCAGAAACAAAATATTTTCTTCCTGTTGAATTTCTAGATAGAAGTCATTTGTTACCACCATCTACAATAAACCATCATATATTATTATGTACCGTGTGTTGAAACTGTATTTAGATCAAGTGGCTTCATTTGTAAATGAAGACTCTTAAAGTAATGTATAATAAATTAAGCTCTAAGGTAACATAGGATATTAAGGTGGCTTTTTCATTTTAAAAAGTGACACTGTTCCAGATTTTTCCTTTCACATGAGAAATTCCTGCCTAGTTAGGTGCCACCACAGCAGCAGTGCCAGTTCGCAGTCACATCGGAGGAAGAACTGAGAAGCTTTCAGGCAAGAGGGAGCTCTGCTCTGGCTGGGGTTTAGGTGCTCAGGCAGGTTTCTGAGAGGCAGATGTAGGCTGCCGCTGCCGGTGCCCGCTGGGAGCCAATTTCAGGGTCTGTTGGTCCTAAACCTGCCACAACTACTGCCATCTCTTTTAAAGATATTGGCATGAAATAAGCAGTGTTGGAGAACAGCTGAGTACAGTACCTAGGCTGCCCAAGATATAGTCTGGTATGTCAAAATAATAATAATAATGATAAATAAAAGCCATATAAGCATTTAGGGTAAGATGGACTTTTTTTTCCCTCCCCCACAAGATCTGTCATTCTTGTGGATTTGGTTTCCAGGGCCAATATTTCTGCATGAATCAGTGTCCCACAGCAGCATAGGATATAAGGAAAAAAAGTCTATCCACCGTGTTCCTGAAATGAACTGTGTGTATATCTTTAAAGTATCCTCCGACCAAAGTTGCCATCTATAGAATAATTTATCAAGTTGTTTTAAGACTTTTATTGCAATCTGGTGATGAATATGTAGATAATATACTCTAAATTACAGCTATATAAATATGTTGATACAATATCAAGACAAAGATTTACATCTTTTTGAAGTATTGTTTTGATTCTGTATTGGTTACCCGAGCGCTGGCCTCTGTATGAGTAGAACGTGTCCTCGCTTGTTTGCAGTAGAAGTGTCTTTTTTTCCCCTGTAAAATCTTCTGTCTCTTAACTGGTCTCCATTGTAGTAACTGGATTTTCATTATCCATTTCCATCTTCTAGCTTTTATTAAGAATGAACCAGAGCTTAGGTTTCCTGTGTAATATTTGACTTTGGATTATAAATTAATTGTAGCCAGCAGCACTTTCTCCTTGTTAAAGAGCAGTTTCCTAAAGATATTTGTTACTGCCATTTTGATGAAGGGTTAATTCACAGAACTGACAGGCCCACCAAAGCCACACTTGAGCTTTATTCCTTTCACCAGTTTTGGGCAATGCAGGATGTGGCCTTCGGTGTATATATTCATAATGTGTAGTTCTTCAAAGGGACAGTGTGTGATTGGCACATTGAAATTCTGTATGAAGGCTGCCTCATCCACTTTCATTTTGTTGCATCTACAATTGGTTTGGGAAATGGCCGCTGTCACAGCACAGCTGATAGCTAACCGGATGTACTTTCACCATAACCATTACCACCAGTAAGAAATGTGAAGCAGGGCAAATTACTGCTTTAATTGTACATGTGCGAGTATACCAGAGACAGGGAGTTTGAGTGGCTGCTACCAACACCAGCCCTTATCCTGTGGGATATAGTCTCCCTACTGGTGCAGGAAAAAGCTCAAGCTCAAATACCCTCCCATATCAGTAAGGATTTTTTTGTTTTTGTTAAATACAAGGTAGGCAAATTTGGAGTTACTGAAACACTGAGTCCTGCATTGTCTTTCTATATGCCTCCCTCCCAGAATAATACTAAGTTAGAAATATAAAAAAATCCACTGGTATAAAATGAGTTTTTCAAACCTACTAAAGTATCACCATGTAACTCCTACACCCCAAGTCAAGGATGTATGCTGGAGTTGGATTCACTGATTCAATATTCTTGAGGTAAATCCTGTTCTGTGAGTAGATTACAAGTAGCACGGCTAACAGCACAGGGATGCTTTTCTCTCTACAAAGAACAACTCTGCTGCAAGGGTTAGAAAAATTCTGAGCTGCTCGTCCATGGGGAGAGATAAACACCACAGGGTAGGAAAACCAAAGCTTTACCTCCCACAAATGGGTCTGCATTTCACGTGCTCGCCCTGCTCCCCTCCCAGCCCCTCAGAGAAGCTGTGCACCTTCCAACTTACCAGCAAAACCCATCAAGGAGTTAATACTCCAAGAGCCCTCTTTATTTTGCAGGGAGGAAAGGAGCTTGGTGCTCAAGTGTTTCCTTCTCTCCTCCATGCTCCTCTCCCCAGTTCAGACCCACTTCAGATACCCTTCAGACTACCTTCAGTGGCAGTGCTTTGGGAAGCTTTAGTCCAACATCCCCATCCCCTATTTAGAGCTGGCTGATCGCTTGCATCCTTGCCCTTGCCCAAAGCAGGCAGGCCTTCTGGTCGTTGCCTTTCTCTGGCCATGAATAGACCAAGGCCTGTTACTCTCAAAACTGCCTGTAAGTCTAAGTTGAGGAAAAACGGGGCTCTTCCCAGCCCTGAGTAGGGTGACCATGCTCCCCTCCCACCCTGTAGCCTGGCTACAGCTGCTCTCTAATACACTCACAGAATCATAGAATCACCCGGGTTGGAAGGGACCTTTAAGATCATCAAGTCCAACCATAAACCTAACACTGCCAAAATCACCACTAAACCATGTCCCTCAGCACCACATCTACCCATCTTTTAAATACCTCCAGGGATGGTGATTCAACCACTTCCCCGGGCAGCCTGTTCCAATGTTTGATAATCCTTTCAGTGAAGAAATTTTTCCTAATATCCATCCAAAACCTCCTCTGGTGCAACTTGAGGCCATTTCCTCTCGTCCTATCGCTTGTTACTTGGGAGAAGAGACCAACCCCCACCTCGCTACAACCTCCTTTCAGGTAGTTGTAGAGAGCGAGAAGGTCTCCCCTCAGCCTTCTTTTCTCCAGGCTAAACAACCCCAGTTCCCTCAGCCGCTCCTCATAGGACTTGTGCTCTAGGACCTTCTAAGCCTGCACACCCAGTGCCAACAGGGACCCGCAAAAACCCCGCACTGGGAAGCTTCCCTGGGCCTGATGGGATTTGGTAAGAAAGTGGTAGGTCCTCCCCATGGCCGGCCAGTCGCTCGCTGGCACTCCACTCTGGGATCGAGAAGCTGCTGCAGCTCCTCAGCTCAGGAGAAAGCCCAGGAGCCTGACAAGTTAGTAATTACTGGAAAAAAACCCAAAACTTGGAATTAATACCTGTGTAACTGTAGCTAGCGAAGATTTCTAACCCATAGTCCCAATTATATATTAGGCTGCCATACCTCCCAGCTGGTCACATGCAAAATGCATCCTGAAATTAGTATTTAGGTTGTTTGTCAACCCAAAAGCCAGGGCACAAGCTGCAACAAACAGCAAATGAAGAATTTATCTAGGTAAACATTTTGTCATCTGAAAAAACCCCAATGCGTCCTTGGAATTACTGTATTTTAATGTCTAAAAATGTACAGAAAAGCCTAAGTACATGAGCCAAACTGATCTCGCCTGCCAATGGGTGGAGTTAGACTAAAGTGAAGGTGTTTTGATACCTACCTCCTCCAAAGAGCCTGTCACTGCCTTGGGCTCGGAGGTCGGGTCAAGCTGAACGTCCTCGTGCTGGTGGGGTCCGTCTGACGATGTGTATGTTGTATCTGTGTCGCACCTTGTCTGTCAGCTGGTAAGCTCTTTTGTGTTCACTGTAACCACTGCCACAAGCTCAGAAAGGATACCGCCGCTGTGGAAGCCGGGGTGTTTTTCAGTCTTCCTTTTTACTAATTTCTTTATAATTAGATTGCAGAAGTGTTTTGTTGTGATTTAAAAAAAAAAAAAAAAAAAAAAATCTGGGGAAAGTACAAATCTAAGTG
>VFFE01009111.1:1721690-1740249 GCA_008921705.1 Burhinus oedicnemus
TTTTTTTTTTTTTTTCCCTTTTCTTTTCCTCATTTTTGTTCCTACATTTTAGGCTGTCTTCAGAAGTTACTGGCCTGGGGGCTCTGTAATGTATCTCATCATGCCCTAGTGCATTAGCCACCAGACAGGACTTTTCCAAAGCCCCATGAGACAATGCTTTCTATGGACTAATCTACAGAGGAGTTTCTGCCATTTCTAACTTTCTTATTATTCTGAGACATCAAAAGAAAATACTACTTCCTTTACTCTTTAAGCAACTGTGCTTCCTAACTCTTGTGTTGCTTTCATTACTGTTCCAGTTTTAACACTGTTGTGGCTCATAACATAACGCAAAGAAAAGTTATTTTTGGGGGTTAATTTTCATTGATGTTCATGCTTTAGCTAATCTGTATAAAAGCATGGGCCGTTAGTGTTCTAAACCACTGTATTCAGCTAGAGACTCAACAGTAAATTAAATGAGACATTTTTATAAATAAATTTTTTTCCTGATATAAAAAAAAAAAAAGACGTGGTAGCTTTGTGCATACAACTGTTGTGTTGTTTAAACTTTGTTCTTTGTAACCGAGTTGCTAATTTGTCATTTGAGAAACACTATTTTATGGATTGTCAAACTAAGATCATCATAGACAAATTGCTTGTTTTCATTAATGATTAAAGGTTTCATATCATTACGCTTAAGGTCCCAGTGCTCATTGGGAAAGAGTGTAATAAATGTGCAATACTGGCAATGTTAGAAAGTACATTAGCTCATTGTCAGGGATGATGAGTCTTTTCATGATCAGATGGAGCCAGATCATGTAATTAGTAGAGTAAGCAGTATTTCTGCAAAACCTTTTTTGTTTTTTTAACAAAGTTGCTCTTAAAGAACTTCTCACACTGCGTAGAAAAGGCAGCATTTGGCTTCGTGCTACTAGAAGCCACTGTTTTGTGTCTCTCATGTTTTCCCATACTGATTCTAAGATCCGGTACTGGGGAAAGGAAAACAGGAAGAAAAGAACAAACTTGGGTACTGAGTGCATTATTGCTAAGACCTTCATATTTTCCCATTCCCAGCAGCACTGTTCAGTGACCAGGCTTCTAGTCAGCACCTCTCACTCCGCTGGGAAACTAGTCCTGCAGCTGGGAGGAGCATGACAATTTTCGATAAAAAGGGCGAGTGGAGAGCTGGCCCAGGGAAGTGTCTCACCCTGCCCTGCCACTCTGCGTGAGCCATTCTGCTCCTCCTTTGGCTCTGCTGAAGCACTGCAGTCACAGCATCACTTTATCATCTCCTCACTCAAAGAGAGTGAAAGAAAGGGGCTGGCCCTGGGTTGGGGCTGCGCTCTGGCCACCTCTTAGGGCATTGGTAATACTTTCACATTTACTCATGAGAAAGCAGAGTTTTTGGCAGTGCAAGTGAGTAGCATCCTTGGTGATGTGAGATTAATTCTACAACCTCCATCCCTACTCTACTCAGGTCCGTACTTGTCTCGGGGTGTTTAGCTTGGGGGCCCGGTTCCCCTCACTGCCCCAGCAGAGTACTTGTGGGGCATATTATTTTCCATGGACTGTAGGGTATAGAGAGCTCCCACGTGTCTGGGTCTTGAGTCTGAGCCTGGAACTACAATATAACCAAGACATGCATACAGACTTGGAAACCTGTAGAAGTCAACAGCTTTTTCAATACAGATGCAGCCACAGAGCAACTCTTGACAATAAAGGCTGCCAAGGAAGATTACAGAATGCCTCATTGCATCCCAGCAATTAACCAGAAGCCTTACCCAATGTTGAATTAGCTATTGCAGCCCTTAGGTTCAAAGAACTGTAGGCTGTAGTACTAACCTGGATAAAATTCTGTGTTACTATTACTTAAAATTTATTTATATTACTGAAAATATATTTAACTTCTTACTCTCGAAAGGAGAGCTGAAGCTGATTTCACAGCAGAGACCTCCATACTCTTCATTTCCTAAACGCGTACTCTTCATTTCCTCAACAGCAAATGCTCTGTCTCTGGCTAGCCTGGCTAGTGTAAATGAAAAAAAAGAGACCATTATTGCAGCTCAGGGCTAAGTAGGTGAAGGCTTTGGTCTCCCAGTAAAGCTGCTAGGCAAAGGGCAGCAGCAGCTCTGTCGTGTATAGCATCTTTCACATAAATAATGCCCATATGCTTTGCAGAATTGGCTAGGGAAGACTGAGATTTAAATAAACTAAACTAGTGCAGGGGCACATTTGTGCATGGAATGAGGAGAGGTGAAATAAAGACACATGGATAAAGGAAAGAAACAAAAATAAGTCTTTTGAAAGGGCTTTTGCAAAAAAATACAGGCAGAAGAGTGATAAAATCTAGGCTAATTGAGGACTCATTTCAATTGTTTTAGTTAGAATGACTTCTGAATGGCAAGAAAAAGCTTCTGGATAGCTTTAATATACAAAACAAGCAATCAAAACATAAGAAAGTACATCTGGAGGAAAAAAAATAAAAGTAAAAAATATACTATCCAAGATAGAAAACTAAACCACTCATGCCCAAAGGTAGATAAAAGGAAGCATGCACCTGATATGAAAAGGTCACTGCCCATGCAACTGTGAGTTTCCAAATGAAAGATAACACAAGTTCTGCAGCTTTCACATCATCAAATTGGTATCAGAGTTCTGGCAAACATCTCAAACGAATTCAAGCAGCTCTGTTGTATTTTTCTAGTGAAAAAAATAGAATATGTGAATGCTGGCTGGAATAGTCAACCAGAAGGAAAATAGTTAGAGGTATTCAGCCACATAACCCAGTCCACTGCTAATTTGCAGAGTGCTTTCTGTTCTCAGACATAGCCAGAAGGCATCTATGGGCCCCCCAAGGTGCATATTTGTGCCAGTCAAGGCTCCTAGGAAGCTAACAGCATAAATCTCACTGGTGCCCATGAACATAGGCATCTGGGAAGTGCCTCAGCCTCACCAGGCGGTGTGGGCAAGGTGTTGCTGAGGTTTCACAAGACAGTCTTGAAGCATGTGCTGAACCTTCTCTACCCAAACCAGGCAGAAATGGAAGCGCCCCTGCTTTTTTAATTTTTAAATACCCAAGAGCATGAAAACAAGAGTGCTTCTCTGGGGTGGAGGAGATCCAAATCCAGTTTCTTCCATAGTCTCAATCTCAGCTGAATGTATTATATACTTAGAGGAGGACCTACCCCTTTCTCAGGCGAGTGTCACGATTATCGGACAAGTCACACGTACTCACTAATTCAATCATTTCACAGTGGCACAGCTTCTACAGGAAAAACTGCAATTGTTACGCTGCTCAACTGGATCAGAGGAACTGTAGGTTCAAAGGACAGCATAGAGAGGAAGGATTTCAACATGGACCTCTCATATCCTCCCTAAGTGCTGTAACCACCAATTACGCAAGGCATTAGCCCCTCAACTGTATTTTTGGAAGAAAAACCTGGTTTAGATGTCTGCACAAGGGAATTGCTTGTATTTCTTTTTCCAGCTGAAGGCCAGAATAGTTCTAAGTGAAGTGATGAACAGAAGATTAAATGAAGGCAGATACTGAAAAACTGCTTCACACCAGAAAGTTTCGGTCTCTTGGCCTGAGCGACAGTTTCCAGGGATACAAGCACATACTGCCTTTCTTGCCACTGAAGTGAACTTACTCCTTGATTCCAGGAAGGAACGCAGTAACCGTTGATTAAATCAGTTTCTGCATCAATGCACGTGTCCTGTCACTCTAGAGACTGGCATATGTCTCAAGACAGTAACTGAAATGAAAGAGAAGCATCAAATTCATCTGATGTTACCTAAGAAAAGGGAATTTCTGAAACATTATATGCTCACTTTATAGTTTCTAATGACAGCTACAGCATGATTCCTATTGGTTGGATGTCTCATTTCCTAGTGCAAGCTTTCTTGATTATAAGAAAAAAGAAAGTATTTTTAAGTGCTGAAAATATTTGAGTAATACGACTTTTCTCATTAAAGCTATTTCTAGCTCAGTGTTTTTAAGATGATAAAATGCAGAGAGTTTGAATTACAGTGGCATATAATAAACAGAATTTGTCTCTCAAATTGAATTTATTGGCAGGGGGCCCGACCAAGGCTAATATTAATGTTCTTTTTAACCAGTATTTGTGATTCTAAAGCAAATTTTAAATTTATATGCATTAGCAAAGGAATGACAATCATGTTAGCAAATGAGAACATTGTTTAGTTTGTTGTTGTTGGCTTGGTTTGGTTGTTTTGGCACAATCACTTTTGGGCTCCTCTGTACCAAATACAGCCCGATTTCCACATCTCCTTCTAAGTCATGACAGCAGCAGCATCTTATTTCTTCCATGGCAGGAGAGAAGTTAGCCCACAGATTACCATTTGTGTGTTCTTACATTTGGGCAACACTCTCTATTATTGTATCAGTAAATAAGGATTACAAATGCTAAGTCTTCCTCCTTAATTCTGATTCTTCAGTTTTCTGGAAGTCCTGGAGATCAGAGAATTAAAATAGTCTTCTCAATTCCACTGTGCCAGAGATTACAACTTCATTTTTAATAGTGGCTACGGACAGAGCTCGGTATTAGGACTACTGTCATCTTTATTGTTTAAAAAGAGAATTCAAGAAGATGTTAGAAAGACATTAAGGAAGTGCATATTTTTTTAAAAACAATTATTTGCTCTGGTTAATCACCTAGCTGAACAGCTCTTCAGAAGTTCATAAAATTGTTTTCTAAAACTGAGGACAGACTTAAAATATAAATGAATTATGTCTATGTTTTTCTAAGACACAGGAGATCATTACCTTGATAAATTAGCTTGACTATTCAGTAGGGTTGGGATAATTTCCTTTTCTCCCTTACAGCCATGCTACTTTGCTTTTAAAAAGCAGGATGTTTTCTTGCTTTCTTGACACAACAGCACATGTACATCCACAGTCACGTAGGACACAGTTAGCAGAGTCAGTCCCATCTTCTTCACAAAGCTCTGTAAAAGATTTATTTCAAATGGTGCAGAACCGTACAGTTGTACGCAACAAGCTGTATAAAACTTGTATACAACACTATTTGTGGATCTATGAGATTCCTCCAAGGAAAAAAGTACCAAATCTTAAACAAGCACCAACCAAGAGGGACCGATGCTGTCAGTTACTTCCTCAGCAAGACGTACACCCACTGGCTGGTCCATCTCCTTTACACTTTCAACAGAAGTTACGCAAGGATAACGAATAGAGCGATGAGCAAGCTGGTGTTTATTCCTGCCATCTATTCCTAACAATAATTAAAGCAATGGGCTGCACTGCTTTGGATTTGAATGTACAAACTCCCTCCGCTGGAACTAAACTCACAGAATGAAAAATTACTCTCTTGTGCAGCAGAGAAAATTCTTCTGCAATACAACACCCGATTCTAGAGACTGAAAACTGCCTCGAGCTTCTTACTGCTAGATATCTCTAAAGAGGAGGGCAACTGAACTGAAACAGCTGAACTGTTTTACTGCTCAGCTCCTTTCCTATTTATCTGCACTTGAAACCATGATTTGCAGAGTCATGTACAAAATCAAAGTAAAGTTACACTTCCATGTTGTACATGTAAGTTATAAACTCAGAGATTAACATTTTTATACTGTGAAAACACGTATGTGCATGACATTCAGTGTACCCTGACTTCAGTCACATCTGTTTCTCTGACATTAAGCCAAATGCAGAGAGCAGTTCTAAAGTTCATTGTCCACAAGCTAGTATGCTTCGGTGAGTGAGGTCAGTGAAAAGCAGAGATAAGTAGAAAAATTAGAAACTTACTTCTTCTGAGAGTGAAAGTGGGGGGGTGTCTTTTGTTTTGAAACAAAACCACTCATCTGTTAATACTGTATCACCCTCTCAGCTGAAAGTTCTTTTACAGTGAAAAATGGATCTAGAGATCTTTCACTGCAGCACGATAGGCACCTTATATATCAATGTTCAAATGTTTCACACTACGGAAGGAAGTTTTATTTCAGTTTTGGCCAAAGTAAGTTTTCTCCACCCTGCCAAAACACTACTTGTTTCACTGCTCTCTGACTGCGTCTGTATCAAGTCACAGATGTTGCTATCCCAACAACAGTACTAATTCATGTAAGACTGCAGTGTTCTGTCAGACATTTCAGCACTAACAGCTACTTACACTTACAGTTATTAAATCAACCAAAAAACGACGACTGTAAGCTAGCATATGTGTGAGCAGGAATAAAAGGATGCAGCAAACTGCTAAAGACCATTGCTTGAACTTTGACAGAGCTGAACCCAAGGATCAGGAAAACCAGGATTGGTAAAAAAAGCATCTCACGATAAGGAAAGGGCTCCCACCATATCAAGTCTTTCTTCCAAAACAGGCAAATCAAACATCTAGCTTTAGTTTTGCTCTTTATTGCTTGGTTAATGAACATCTTTGAGTCAAGTATCTAGAATACTCTCGTAAGAACAAAGCTTGTTTTCTCCCTTTAAAACCTCACTAACTTGTTTTAAAACTAGAATCTTTTAAAAAAAGGAAAATGTTAAGCTGTTCCTTCACAACTTTACTATTTGCTAAAAATTAAACCACACATTTCTCCTATTTTTTCAAAAGTCCTCAGCAAATTTGAAATGTTTTCAGATTTGCAAAAGGAAGAAAATATGCTTCATTTAAAAAAAAAAAAAAAAAAAAAAAGAGACACACTTACCAAAGCTCAAGGTAGTTTTGCTTTCTACGTCCCAGTCTTGTCAAGTTTGTTGGTACCTGATTTTACTTCATCTATGTTTATCAGAACAGAAATCAATTTCAGATGCTCTCCGTGCCTAAGACAGCATCTTAAGAAAATTTCCGGTATTTAGCTAGACAAATGATTTTACCTCATGAGTTTCCAGTGCAGTACCTTCCTCTCTGACATTTTGTCATCCTTTCATTTAGTTACGCAGATATGTAACCATCGTGTTTTCATCCCTCTGGTTCAAGAAATGTGAGGTATGCCACACTATGGCTGCACTAAGCAAAACAAGATACTATAAAGAAAAATATTCAGCACTACCTATGGCACATCACAGAGCACAAACTGTGGAGAAGCTGTAGCTCAGCATTTCTGAGCTTTGTCCTTACATACACAGAGAAACTGTAATGGATCCTGAAAAAAAATGTACATATTTTATTGGGAGCTGGGGCAACGGATAGAAGAGAACTTACAAATTTTAAGATAACATAAATGCGTAGTATTTTCCTTTCCCTAACCCCCCAGTCTGGGAAAACTCCATACACTATCACTTTTGCAAGTCCTCTACTTCTATACGCAATGACCCAAGTCTCAAAATTACCAGATACATATAATGCTTCCAAAACCACAGAGATTATTCAGTGACTTATTAATCTCATTAAAATACCTCTGGTAGGAAACTAATAACTTTAATAGGAAAGGTACATTCAGTATTGTAAAACATTTGCAATATACAGTTTTTACAGCAAGTAATACACCATTGTAGATCTACAAAGATTATTTTTTTTAATACATTTGGCTCTTTACCATCTCACGATTCTCTTTAAATAAATATTTAACAAAAGCGTCTCACTTCTAACAATGGAAGTAACATCACAGATAAAGAGTGTATCAACCATGTTGCAGAAATGCTACAACAAAGTCCCTTTCACCCGCCAGTCTTGAGACAGCAAATCCTGCAATTCTTCTTCATCTTCACTACCAATAGCCTCATCCTCTTTCTCTTGTGTTGCTCTTAATCTCATGGCTTCCTTTAACTTCTCCTTCATCAGATCCTGGTGGTTACGCAAAAGCTCAACACGGCGATAACATTCACTGTGGAAAAGTAAACCACCTATTAACACTTCCCACATTAATTGGATTTTCTACAGTGCTAGATTTTGCTTCCCCAACTTTGGATAAAAAAAGCTCCAATATGGTAGTGCACCTTCTCTGTATTAATCAAGTAGAAATAGACCAGAGGACAGCAGAGGGGTGGTCAATTCTTTATCAATGAGATCTAATCCAAATACAATACCATCACAAACCAATATCTACTTCTACACAAGAAGAGATGCTATTCTTTGCTCCACATATGGTTTTCATTTATGGCAGAAAGGCGAGGTATCAACTGGCTATCAATGTTTGTAACTTAGTGGTGGCATCTCTGAAAATCAAAAAGCAGCACAAGTGTTCAGATCCTTCATCTGCTTACTATGAGCTATAACAAAACATTTTAAGTAAACGCAGTCCATGAGTTTCAGTTTTCCATTTACTTAAAAAGTTCTGTCCTTGAAATATGTTTTATAACTAGCCATTTTAACAGGGTATTTTGTTGAAAATGCCAAGTAGTATCAGCCTGATTTAAATACATCTTTGCTTCTTTCATTCGTATTTGTTAGGAAGAGTCAACAAGGAAAGATTATTATCTGCATCCTGTTTCCTCTTGCATATCTGCAGTACAATTACCTACAGTCACAGCTGAAGATTTGAAGGCTAAGGAAAACATGAATCTAACTGGCATTAATTTGATTTTTAATATAATTTGAAATAGCCTGCATTTAAATGCACTCAGAAGACAAAGCTACAAAAACAGTCTTTAAAAATCTATTTGGAACTTTTATTTTGGGGAAAAATAATTACAGTAACAAACTTGGAAATTCTCTACAAATTTCTGAATTTGGTTCTATGTACTACAGCATCCTAAGCTACTGGTAAAAATGAATGCTCAAAGACAGCCAGGTTTAACTCAAGCCCTCTCCAGAATTACATGAACATTGTTAAAAGACACTCCTGAGCTATCAAACTCAGTTTGAACCCAACACTATTGTTACTATATGTTCATTATCTGTAGCATGTAAATCTGGCCAGATGGCTTAAGTGTTGCTTTAATTCTTATTGTCTTCTTTTTGTTGCAAGGTTCATTAAAATCAGAATTCATCTTTTTCTTTTCAGTTGCTACCATTGCCATAACAATTGTTAATCAACGTGTTAAGCTACATGATAATGGTAACAATCTGTTCCACTAAGCTCTCTTTCAGGTTACTTAGAGTTTAAACTAATGCTTATCCAACCGCTATACCTACCATTTCAACAAAACAAAACAGAAACCCCCACTTCATGTAATGAAGTGCATCATTCAACAAAACCCTTAAGTAAACCTCTATTAGAAAAAAGGAGAGTTAGTCACAGAACCAGGCATTTTCAGTACAGCAAACGGATGGTCAAAACACAATTCTCATTATCGAAATTTTAATTGCAGTGCAGAATATGAGACCTTGTTTTTTAAAAATGTTCACATAAATTCTACATCAATTAGAATTCAATTTAGGACATTTAACAGGGACAGTTTGTTCAAAGAATTTTCGTTCTATCACTTTGTTTTGCCCAGCCCTGCTTGCTGTATTTTCAGTGATTCTACTGCATTCTCTTTGCAAATAATTACATAACTTTGCACCAAAAGTCATGTTTTTATTAGGTACCATTCTGCAATTTGAGGGAGTCTGTCTTTCTCCTTCAAATATTTAGGCTATTAATGAAAGGTAGTATCACAGAAAATTAAAATTAAAAATGTTTTTATCACTCTAGTCAAATAGCGATCCATTACTGCTGGAGAACAGAAAGTTTGAGGAAAAATTGATCTACTTACATCTGCTCGTCAATTTCTCCAATCTGACGATCTAGTCGTCCCTCCTCATCCTCTTCTGCCACTATTGCTTCTGAAATCTAAACCAGAAAAGCGCTAAGAAAATTCACCTTCATCCCGAATTCCACTGTTGTTCCTTTTTGATGTCTGTGTCTTCCCTTCCTCCCCTCTACCTCAAGTCAATGTCAATCTCCTATGCGTATACTCCCACCTTCACAAAAGACTCTGGAGGCAAATACAGAAAAAACTGACCTGGTTTAATTTGAAATGGAATGTTTTTTCTTAAAACTGAAAGTTAAAAGTAGCTTGGCTGCTTTGGGGTTAACCTTTTGAATTTTTCAATAAATGAGTATTTGAAATGAGCATAAACAGACTACCAGCATCCAAAGTCTGAGGCTGAAATAGGAGCTGTATCCCAATGCTTGGGACTTAATTACACAAGCTTATTGAAAGTATTGGTTAAATATTCACACTAGATCCCGAAGTGTTTCTAACCTGTTATTTTTTTCAGCATATACTTTCTCAAATCTGAATGTCTGGGAGATGCTATGCAATCAATGGTCCACGCATAACTGAGAAGATTCCTTCTAAGCTGAAGAATTATCTGAATGGCTAATGCTAGCAAAATGTATCCACCACTGCTTTTGTATGAACATTCGCTCTGTTTATAGCGCTGACCACTTTAAAATGAGCAATGATAAATTTTTTTGCACCACTTTTCTGAGGAGTTGACATATGAGCAATCATTTACAATTAAAATTTAAAAACTAGCAAATACTCTAGGGGAAGATTGAGAACACCAGGTATCTTCAGTGACAGTTTTATATTGTACAAAAGGGCAGATAAAAACCTGTTCTGGGAAGACTTTCCAAGCAATGCTAAACAGTAAAAAATGGAAGTACAGAAAAATTGTGGCCAACTTATGTCTCACACACAAAATCTTTTGTCACTTTCCCAAATTTTGGGGTTCCTTTCCAGTACATTTAAATCAACCATAAAACCCAGGTTACGTACACTTTATAGATTCTTTTTGAAAAAGACAGACAAACGAGTGGTGTTTCGTTCTGTATTTTTCAAGGTTAAAATATGAATATATCTCATATAAAGAACAGCCCACAATTATGTCCTGTTTGGATACAGGACGCTGATTTGAGATATATGCTACCTTATTTAAATACAATTTAACAAATGTAACTAGATATATATTGATGACTGGATCCTGATCAAATGTTTTCTCAACTTAATTTCCCTTAAGTGGAAAATATAAGGAACCCTTTGCTCATTTATAAAGTGCATTTAACCACACACTGCATTGCAACAAACAGCTGACAAATGCAGATGTCAGTAATTCTGCAGAGCTGCATGAAACTGTTGTTTTCCTTATTGTGTATAGTATTTAGAATCAATAAAAATAGATTCCATTACTTACTGTGTTGACCTGTCGCATTGCCTTTTGAAATTCATCCCATTCTTTGTCCATCTGATCCTTTGGAGCATCAACTTTTCGCACCTAAGGAACATGAAAAAAAAAGGCTTATTAATAATTTATGTCTAGTGACCCTTTGGGGCACTGTAAAACAGTTGGAGAAATAGGATAAATTATGCTATGTTCTCAGAAAAGTCTGGTCAACATACTTCAGTTTAAGTAATGTATATGAATAAGAGTGCAGCTGCACAATGGTTTTGGAGGAAAAAAAAAAAATAAAAAAAAATAATCAGACTCTACTCCTGGATTAAAACAACACCCTTGACTGTATCATTAAAGAATAATTGACTAATAACGGATGGTGTGGAATGTTTGGATTAAAAAAAGTGACTAAGTCTGTTAATTTGGTGGTCTGTAATTTCACTATGTCAAGCGATAACTTTTAAATTCTTCTGAAAAATGCCTGTTCAATCATATATAGTAGCTATCTCACAAGACAAAAAGCAGTGAATTATTTGCCTTTGGCATAACATGAAGTATCAAATGATTCAGTCAGTAGTCTGACTGGTGTTAGATAGTCTGACTACATTTCAAATCTAGTCTAATTCTGTTGACTAACAGAAGAAATAGTACAGCTACGTACCATTTTTAATGACATGCAAAGCTTTTTCTTCTGTGGTAGACTGCATTAATTGCTAAGACAAGACTGAAAAAGTAGTGGCTGTAAGAATGCGTTTAAGATCTACAATTAAGGCAATCAAAATCAGATTGTGCTTTTAATACAAGCAAATAAACAAGATAATCTACCTGTGTAAGCAAAACTTCCACAATTCAAGACTGGAGGTGTGGCATATAACATATACTAGATGACAGATTATGCTTGGGTCTGGACTGGGTGGAAATTATATAGCTAGGAGAACTAAGCAGTTTGAACAGAATAATTCAGACACCATCTTTCATCTTTTTGCATTAGTTTTATTTTTCCTTTATTTATTCCTCTCTTTTGGTAACACATCAGTCACCATCATGGTAAAGACAACAGCTTTGTATGTTTTGTTCCTGAATGATTATAAAAAATCCAGTAGTATGAATTAAGTTTATAGTATAAATTAGAAGCTTCCAAGCAAACTATGTACTGGGAAGTAATAGTCATCACTTCATTTTTCTGTTCTGTGATTATTTCTATCATACGTGTATGTACTGTGTTATTATGCATTGTGGTTGTCTTTTGTAATTCATAATTATTTGTATTTCTTACAATAAATTTAAACACTAAAAATACTATTTTTCCTTGAAATATTTATCTAATCCAGAATTTATACACTTTATAAATTCCTGATGTAAAGAACCAACGTTTTTCAAGCCCACGATCTCACTTCCAAATGTCACTATTAATTCTGAAAATAATTATTTTGTGTATGATTCCAACACAGAATCACTGCAGCCACCTCAATGTAAACGATGTCACAAACATTTTCCTTCCCCTGCATATTAACTAAACTTAAAAAGGGCTCATTAAAAAGAAGAGCATCTGCAAGCGATTCAAGGAAGAGCTTATTGGAACATGTATCCACTTGTAAATTTTATCAACTGAGGCAACAATCAGAACAAAGATCACTAACCAGTGTTCTCACAGATATAAGCAGATTCTCCGTTACCTGCTAGGCATTCCCACTTTGTACAAGCTTCTCGACTCATGGTGAAACCAAGTATTTGAAAAATTTAACACTTATTCATATTTAAAAAAAAAATAAAAGTGCATGGCTTTTTCAGCTACGTGTTTCAATATTCAAAATGTCATTATTCAAAACTATTCACGTATGCCAACATGTGGGCATGAGTGGTGCCAAAAGAATCTTGCCAGAGCAAATAAGATACACCTAAGCTTGTAATTGGGACAGTGGGACTAACTGAACATAAAGCAGTGTTATTTGGAAGATGTCCAAATCAGAAGTCATGGCTTGACCTCACAATCCAATTTAAATACACCAGCAGCCTTCTACAGTGTGAACAATAGGGAAATATACTCAAGGGAAATAAAAAAGACTTTGACCCTACACCACTATTATTTCAATAAAGAAAAGAGGAAAGCCATCAAATCTGTGGTAAACTAAAAAAAAAAAAGTTTTGTATTTCAAATATCAGTGTTTATTTTGGTCATAATTTGGTACTGTGCAAGATGAAGGAAGTATGAATTATTTTGATCAAAATTCCAAGATATTTAGTTGTGGGTTTTTTTGAGAAACACATTGAATGCCCGCATTTCTTTTCTGAGCATCAAAAAACCCCATAGTGGTAAAAGACAAGAGGGCTGAAGACCAAGTTCACTGTTGTAGTATGCCAGTACTAGAGATTACAGTGTATGCCATAATCTAGCTATTTTAATTCTAACAGGATGTATAGTATCAGTCACTTAGTAACTCTTAACACTTTTCAACAGGATCTCTCAAAGGACGTTAGAGGACTATTTGTATATCCTCAATTCCAAAGCAGAATTGCATGCACAAATTAGGTGCAATGCTGCTCCTGGGATGACTCAAAGAAATAAAAGTAACAGGTGGATTGTCCAAATCTCAGTCCAGCATTTTAACCAACAAATAACATTTCTTAGGTCTTCTTTAAGAGCCACAAAGGAACCACAATCAAAAATACATTCTGAGAGATGATTTAACAAGCTCTTCCTGCCCGCCTTCTGTCCCTTTTCATGTCTTCTAATTAATACAGAATGAAATAGTTCAGTCATTTCCTTATATTCTCATATGACAATTACCTGGAAAAGCATCCTTACTACTCAGAAAATCATTACAACTGGCAGAAATAAATCCAGCAGCATAAAGAGAGCAGATCACTTACTTTTGCATCCACTTCAGGATCATCAAAGAAACCTTCCGGCAAAGCTTCAGCAGTGTTTTCTTTCCTGAAATGTTTGACTACTATTATCCCGAGTTAACACTTTACAACCCACTTTATTGTAGAGTTAAAAATAGTCAAGAATAAAATCCATAATCTTTTATATAAGGAAATGGAACACATTTTTTTATTCATCGAGTTTTACCTACAACCATCAAAACTTGTTTCTTTAGTTTGGTCTTATTTAACTTACAAGGAACTGCATAGACAGGTCTAAACCTCGCTGTCAAAACAAAACCTTAGGCTTCTTAAACTACTCTTTCCAGTGTGCTGAGCACTCGAACATTTTAACAGCACAATCTCCACTTCTGAAAGCCTAAACCACGATCTAAAGGCATGCCCAAATGAGCTGAACCATCACTACAGAACAAGCAAATGGTTTTCTTTAAACAGTTAAAAGCAGTGGTTAATACTAAGCTTCAAAAGTATCTGTGTTAAGATTTGCAAATCGAGATGTCTAACAGACACTGTATGGCATTGCTCCATCTCTTATCCTGTCCCTAGGGTGTGAAATACCCGTCTGAAATAATGCTAGAGGCTGACATACATACAAACTATTCTGAATACAAGTTAAAAATATGACAGATTTCTAACTGATCACAGTCTGTTACGATTCCCAAATTTATCAATATTTGACTGCTTACCTTTCCACTATCTTCTCTTGTATCTCTGCTTTCTGTATGGATCCTGAATGGGAAGCTACAGGAGCAGCTGTAGTTTTGCTGTCAAAGAAGTCTGTAAGAAAAGACAGAAGCCTATGTACAAAAAGAACAACTGTTCAAGCTTCTTTATAAAATTCTGACTAGACAGAAATTTCAATTAATACCTTAATCAAGGGAATAACAGTCAGACATTATTTCACTTGACAGCCTCAAACAATTAGAACACAAAATCAATAAGCATGCTGAGAAAACACCACACAGTAACTAACTAGCCAAGAATCTCCTTTCTCTACCTCCAATATTACGCACCCTAACCAGTCAGTAGGAATAATTAGAAAAATAAATGAAAACCCTTCCATCATCAGTTAAAACACAGCTTCTCCTTACTAAATCACTTACTATTTCAATCAGCATTACCTGCAGGCAGAGAATTAGCTATTACTTCTTGAGTTGGAGGTGGAATTTCAGTTTTAGGAATAACAGAAGTTTTGTTTGATTCATCTTGTTCCTCCTCTTCATCTTCATCATCATCGTAATTTCCTGACAATAAACTGGGACCTGGACCCTTTGAAAGCTGTTCATTTGCACTATCTTGCTCTGTTTCATCAAAAAAATCTGCTGGTAGCCTAGTAAAAAACACACAACATAACTCTCAAACTTCACAAAAATCATTTACAGTCTAGCATCCGAAGTCTATTCAATCTGTGAGGAACAAGAACTTTTAGATATTGTGCAATACCCTAAACCGTGCAGCTACCAATGTAACCACTGCCTGAAGGCAGCACATACTCATTGCTTTCGTTTGAAGTTCCCCAGAAATGTTCAGCTTAATTCTGAAATCACATTTCAGTTCCATTTTTGAATATTCAGTATCAGAAACATTAACAAAAATATCCCACAACAAAGTGCATTTGGAGGAATGGCAGCTTAGGTAATTCTACTTCCGCATTCAGAGTTATTTGGATCAATACACCTGCTGTGAACATATTACATACAAAATTCATAGTTCAGCAGTCATACTAATGTCACGTAAACCTTGATAACCTTCACGTATTATACAACTGCTTATTTTGGGTACCTACTGCTGCTCAGAACTGCAGCTTAAAGAGCCACGCAGGCTCAGCAATGAGAACACTCCAATTCGTTTAGAATAGCTGCAGGCCTCCAAGCCAAACATTTTTCCAGGTTATATTTTAAAATAATCATACCAATCAATTTAATAATGAACAAACCTCTCAACTGTTAATTTTGCGTGCACACTCAAAATCTCTAGAAGCTAAGTGTCTTCTAGCATCAAGATAACAGAACATGACATCTCTGCAAGACAATAATAATTTATCCTGTGAAGAAGTGTACAGGAGACCTGCAGGCCTCATGTGACATCCACCAACCCCACAAAAATGTCCAAATACCATCAGAAATATTTAGTGGCAGTAAAATGCTTAACCCAATCCCTTGAAGTCAAATACACTCCTGTATTTGTGAGAGTTCAACTGCAAGATATGCATTTACATGAATTTTAAGTGACAAAAAAAATCTTAATAAAGATCTGCTGATGACATTTTTAGTAGCTTTTGTGAATAAATATAATTTCAATGTACATTTAAAAATACATTTAAAATTTGTCTTCATTTCAGACTACCATCTCTTCTGCAGTATGCTAGCATGAGAGTGCATGCCACAATCTAGTTATTTTAATTCTAGCAAACTGCGTAATACCACCACATATTAATCCTTAGAAGTCTGACAGTGACAGTAAAAGAATTCCTGTTTTGTCAGACTCTGGAGTTAATACCATGATTTTTCTGATCTGCACTGAGGAAGATGCTACCGTGTTCAGGAATATATACCCACATTAGAAAATAAGCAGAAGCAGGGATCTGCTGATTCTCTGAATCTTTACCCTCGGCTAGGAAGGCGAGATGAGGAAGGAACAGGGTGAGAATGCAGCAGTTGGTACAGTTACAAAAAACTCACATGTAATAAGATCAACTTACCCAGATGTAGACGTATGTGGCTGTTCGTCTGTACCTGTATAACAGCCAAGAATCACTTATTACAATCCATGCTTCTACAAGATATATCCCTCAAACAGACTCCTACTACAGCAGCAAATTCACAAATGCACACTTTTATATATTTCATGTATTTACATGTTCAGTAGCACCAAGGGGAAAAAAAAAAAACAACCTGTCTTTCCTTTAGCATGAATTTTCATGCATGGTTTGAGGTAAACCCATGGCTTGATCCCACTGAAAAGGAATAACACCACTTCAGGGCAAGTGTTTCTACTGTTTTACTTACACTCTTTCTGGTTCTGTTTGGATCACGCCCACAGCTCCATGATCTAATTCAACCCAATAACCCAGAAGAAAACTAAGTAAACTACCAAAAGTGCAGTTTTCTCCTGACCAGTGAACTCACAGAGAAAGAGCAAGACAGACTTTTTCACTTTTCAGCAGCAACAGGCCAACATTAACTCAACAGTCTTGTGTATTCACACACGCTTCCACAGGAAAAAAACAAACCAAAAACATTCAAGATAAAATGGCTAGATTCTGGCAAGTGCTTGATAAGTATTTTTCTCTCCTTACCTTTTACTCTCTTTAACTCTGCATCTTCTGCGTCAACAGTTTTTCTCTTGACAGGATGAGATGATGTACTAGCAGCTGAACCCGTTGCCGTCTGCTTTGTGCCTTTTAATTCTGCAACTCTCTGTAAAGAAGTACAAAATTCAGGAAGCTTTCCTAACAGGAACTTCTGGATTGCAGCTTAAAACACAAGTGCTTTTAGAACAGTTTATTAAAGCAAGCTAATATCTTTCTAGAACAAGAGCACTGAAATAGACATCATGGATACCGAAACCAAGACCAATGTTTCTGTGAGCCCCTTGAATGATGTGACACAGGGGCAGAGGAATTCACGCTTGCACAAAGGAGGCTGTATGAGTGAGAAAGGAAAGGCTAAGATCAGTGACATTTACAGCAGTAAAACACTGGAGAAAAGAGCAGGAAGGCTGGACTCATCCTAAGGTCCTGGAATATTAAGTGTTTTAAAATTAAAACACAGCAGTAGTATTAAAGACATGTTACTGTGCCTTGCCACAATGACCTACTCAGAATGCAGGCAATGAACTAGCAACCCCTCAGTTCTCTTGGTCTTTCCCTCAGTTCTTGTAAAATAAAATGCCATCTCTCAGTTTCCTCTAAGCAGCAGCAGAATAATTTACATGGATAAAAAAATCAGATTTAAGGTTGCATCCAAGTTACAAGCTCCCTGTAACCGTTTTACAAATTCTTTATCTTTACCGCTAAATCATAAAGAACACAAAGCGTATTTTCTTAACCACGTGTAAGCTGTCACTTGATAACATACAGGTAACAAAGCAAGCCCAAGGAGGGTTTCCAAGTCCAAGCTGCAGAAAAGCGACAGTTAAAAGCTGTCGCTAACGTGGGAACAGCGTCATCTTAAGAGTACGTCTTTCGTCCCTTGAAAGACACGGGACGATCCTCTCAAGTGCTGGCCTTCCAGTAGGTACATCGGTTTTAAGAAAACAGAGCACGGCAAAGCAATCAGGCTTCTTTTTTACGCTCCTCTCTCCTGGCAGATGCTCAGCTGATAACTATTAGCGTACACCTCAGAAAACAACAACACAACACACACACACACACACACACACACACACACCCCCACACACACACCCCCAACCAACCTGCTGCCCGGTTACTTTTGAACAACAGAAGCCCAGCTGGGCCCAGCGGACACCCCAACCCCCAGCCGGCGGGCAGCCAGGGCCCCCGGACCGCCGACACCAGCACCCACCCACCCCCGCCCGCCAACCGGGGCGGCAAGCCGGCGGCCACTCACCTCACGGTGCTGCTTGCCCAGGGCGTGGGTCTGCCACAGCAGCTCGCTCTTCACCGGCGCGTTGCACAGCGTGCAGCTCAGGTGCCCCAGGCTGTTGTACGTGGCGGC
>VFFE01009111.1:1740269-1775251 GCA_008921705.1 Burhinus oedicnemus
CCCCCGCCCCGTACAGCGCCGGGCCCGCCCCCGAAGCGAGGGCTAGGGAGCCCCGCTGCCGAGGATATTTGGCGAAGGGCGAGTCGATCCGCTTCCTTCCCGCGTTCTGCCGCTGCTTCTCCCGCATGAGGCGCCGCAACTCCTCCTGCCGCACCTGCTTCCGCCCCGGGCCCACCCCGGCCGCCGCCATCTTCTCCCGGCGAGCAGAGCGGAGGGGCGGGGCCGGCGGCAGAAGCGAGGCACGCCGGGTGGGCGGGGATACGGGCAGGCCCCGCCCCCGGTATGGGAGGGGGCGGGGCCTCGCGGAGGGGGCGGGGTCAGAGGGGCCGGCCCCGCCCCCGGCCGGCGGAGGAGGGTGGCGGCGGCAGCAGCAGCAGCAGCAGGAGGAGGAGGAGCAGAAATAAAATTATCTCGGCAACGGAGCAGAATTAAATTGTCCGGCTTGGTCAGGTTGTTCAGTAGTTAAGCCTTTGGAGCACCATCAGAAATAGAGAGGCACCGTAATCCAGCTGTAGGCCACGTCTCTGAATAAATTCCCTAATAAGTGCCCCCAAAATAAGTAAAAAATACTAAAAAAACCCAGTACGTCCCATAAACCCAGATCCAGAAACCCTCAGTGTGCAACACAACTGTGAAAAGTGCTTTTAAAAAAATAAAACAAAGGACCCCAGCTGTTCTTTATGCCCCAGGACGGTGCGGGTTGAGGCCCTTCGGGAGGCCCGGCAGGGGCGGCTGCTGCTGCTCCAAACACCTCCCACTCCCCCGCGCAGCCCACCCACACGGCAACACGGGGGCAGCATGCCTTCTCCCCACGAAAATACAGCCCACCTACAGCATGTAGGAACCACACCACGACCAAGGACAGCAGATAACTTTCCATACTTTATTTTCACCGTTTCATTTATGATAGTACAATAGAATAAGTTAAGTAAAATTAAAAAAAAAATCTAGCCCCAAGTTCCACGGTGTCAAGTACTCCACTCTAAACCACGAGCGACTGTTAAAAAGTCAAGAAGGCGTTACTCCAGGTTGACAGCGACGTTACCTTCAGTAGGATTTGGTCACAGAGGACGCCACTACAAGCGGCGTATTTCACACCGTTCCCAGAGAGCAAGCCGTCCCGCAGCTCCAGGTTCCGCAGCTCCCTGAACATCGTCTCGCACAGCAGCTTATAGGGAGCTGGGGGAGAAAAGGGGGGCAGGGAAGCATGTGATTCCTTTTTTTTTCATAAAAGACAAACTTTGTGGTAGGCCATTTTGCCCGGATGGCAAATCCCAGGTGCGTAAACACAGCCAGAGCAACACAGCAACCGGAGGAAGACGACGGGGTAAATGCGACGAAGGCAAAAGGGAGTCGCTTCTCTTTTGACAAGATCAGGGCAGACGGCTGGGGCGGGGAAATGATTCAGTAGCACAATAGGTGTCACAGTACACCTAGACTGCAGAATCAGTGAGAATGTATCTTAAGCTCGACTGAGATGTATCTTTGCCTTTACAAATCCTGAAGAACATTTAAAAATCTCCTCTTCCTTCCCCTTCCTCCCACAATTGTAGTCTGACGCACTTTTCAAAAGCACAGAAGTTTGCTTTTACTGAAATTTCAGGCTATTACGAAAAAATGAAGGGTAGGGCTCCTCTTTCAAAACTAAGTATAAAAGTCAATCCACTCTAGAAGGTCTCAGATAACTCTAAATACAACCATCCATTTTCCAAAACGAATCAACTCATTTTTATATTTGGAAGACAAGAAATTTTTTACTGCAAAAGTTTGTCTTCATACACATACTTTTGTCCTAGAAACTGAACGCTCTGATACCAGGAGTTACCACTGTCAGGAAACTTCACCTCAGGACACCCATCCTTTGCTGAATTCAGATGTGCTGGTGGGAGAGGTTCATCATCACTCTGCCTCCAAGTACCAGATTATCAAAAGATCTACTATGGAACATCTTAAAGTTAATCCAGCTGGCTTTGAGACAGGCTGAGGATGTACTCACAACAAGCACATCTCAAGAAGCAGCAGTTTCTGGGAAGAAGTGCTGGGAAGACGATGTCTGCCTATAGCCTTAGTGTTCTCGCCCAAGACAGAAAAATAGGAAGGAGCAGTAGAAATGGACACAGTCCTAGCATGACCACAGCTCCCAGTTCTCTTCACGGCCAAGAGGACACTTTGCTTATGATACATGCACCTGTGCAAGTTCAATGCATTAGAGGACCTATATTTGAGAGGGTGAGGATCCTCCCCATCACAGGAAAGTGGATACTTTTGCATCCCCTGATGAGGCAACAGTGTTGCTAGTGGTTTAAGAGTGTCCTGGTTTGAGCCCAGTCTGGTCCAGAAGCAGCACCACACAACGTAGGGCTTCACAAAAATGGCTACGACCAACTCTTCTTCCTCCTAACCTTAAAGTGCTGGGAAAATGCAGCATGACCAGACTTAGTAGCCTAGGAAAAAATATCTACAGTCCTACCAAACATACCGTTTCCTAGTATGATAGGCAAGCTTCCTAGGAGTTTAAACCTTAAAATCCTCCACAGATGCTGAGAAGACAGTTGCATATGGGAAAAATACAACCTTGAAGAAACTGGTTAACAGTAAAAAATATGGCAACTCTAATCTTGGTATGGTCAAAAGGCATTTTTAGAATAAAAGTGACCCTTTCTAATGCAGGGCTATCACTTAATTTGTCCAATGGCCATCGCATATATGATCTACTGACCAGAAGCATCAGTGAAAAAGCAACTCCCACTATAGGTACGTTAGCTATGGGCTTTGACCAACAACTGCAAAGCTGGCTGCACCTGCTGACAGTTACTATCTCCTGCAAAAGCTTATTTTTCACCTAACAGAGAAGGCTAAGCATGGCACATATCCGACTGCGAGAATCACTCATAATCCTCAGTTGCATGGCACTGCTAAAATAAAGTTGTGTCACTTTGTTATAAAAACTCACTGATTACCTTAATAGACTAGAAATAATCACTGCAATTTTCCATTAAATATAGCATCATGAATTCAGTGAAATCAGAAAAAAAGTATAAAAAAAATCTTTGAAAATAGCTCCTTAATTATACCTTGCTTGAACTGAACGCATGGTATACGAGCAGCATGAGTAATCTCAATTCATTTCCCACCAAAACTCAAGATGGAACACAAACAATAAAAATAAGAATAATCTATAAAAACCACAGTACATCAGAAATCTATGTAAAAAACATACATCTGTATCAAGGAGCTCAGTAACAACTTAAAGCACCACTCAAAATTAAGTACCATACATGTTACAGTACATGCCATTTATTATGACAATTTAAGGCTAAAATAGGTACGACTCCCTTATATTTAAGCTTTCTTATATTTATAAATGCATACAAATATTAAGTAGATACAAATGCATAAGGGGTTTTTTTTATTGCTCTGAACTGTCTACTACAATGTTCCACTTTTCCCAGATGTCGTCTCAGTTTGCCTTTTTCAATCAAGTGAAGTCCTACAATTGCAATTTATGGCACTTATACGATTATAGACCTTCTTTGATTCGAGCTGTAAATAAATGCAAAGACATATCAGACAAAATTGCCCATCACTGCAAACATTGTAATTTAGTTAACTAAACATTCGTCCATAGATACATAACAATTCACCACAAAGATTATTTCTGCAATTCTTCAAGAAGGATTTTCTTTTCAAAATAATAGGTCTAACCAAGCAGCAAACAAGACAACCAGCGAGAAATCATTGACTAGCACCAGTCTAACAGACTGGGGTTAGAAAAAAAAACCAAAAACCAAAGCTGAATACGTGCTCCAAAACAAAGAGCAAACTTTTCTTCCTGCTCACAGAGCAATTATGTTTTCTAATTACGTAGGGCAATGCCTCATTCTGCCAGTGCCACATTCTTTGACTGTAGCTTGTCCATTTCTTGACCAATATTTCCTTCAATGGTATCACACTGGGCAAGAAAAACCTGAGAATAAGAAACAAACTAATGTTACTGGGGATGCAATTATAGCAACTGTAGATCCTTCTTAACAGAAACTGCGGTTTCCATCATTAATTTGGAGAAGCCATCTCAACAACCACCTTCCAGTTCAGTTTTAACAAGTGCTTATTCACAATTTTATTTACCCAGAATCCAAGAGAAGCATGGTATTTGATAAGGCAACAACGTGGTTGCCCACCCTCACCAGTCCTGCTGCTGAAGTACTCTGAGTTGATTCAAAGTTCATAAACAACAATAAGAATCATAAAAGTTCCGACAAATTAGTGCTTCAGTTTGGAATAAGACTTTTAAACTCCTCTCTAAAACACATACTTCTGTAGCTGAGGGTGGGAGCAACAAACCTACTCAGTGAACTCTGAAACAAGCTTTCATTAAACCAAGGCCTCTTCTATTTCTCAGGACTATAGGGCAATATGAACCCCATCTTTATCAGAGTAGCTGGGTTGCCTCAAAAACCAGAAGGTTCCTTTGCAAAAAGGGCAGTCCACAGCACCTTAAGCTTTCTTAGAACCTGCCCACAAGTTCTTACAAGTATAGCAACCCACGCACAGCAATTAAGAGCCAGCAGCCACTCGTCACTTTGCTTGTGCAGTACACAGCACAACGTGCCAGCACTTTAAGTCAATGAATTCTTTTAGGACAATTCCAATGTATGTGAGTACACTGCAGTTTCTGAGACGACTATCCCACTATCTATACCCATCTTGCAGTCAGTTTTGCTACGTGTGCACTATACTTCAACAGTCAAACCAGATATTTAAAGTCATTTACATTAAAATGACATTAAGAAACTTCCTTCCCTCTAGAGCAGCAAACTGTTGTGCCAGGTGAATGTTTCTCAACCATCACACTCTTTTGAATCATCTGTCTTCAACCAATCCCTTGAGCCAGCATCAACTCACTTCTGCAAGGACTTGAGGGATGAAAAAGTCACAGTCGTAACAATTGCAGCTGCTGGCTGCAAGTGTTTTATACCTGTCTCCCCATTCTGGAAGATACACAATTGCCAGCAAAAGGTGGCAGTTAACAGCTCCCCCTGGCTTTCATAAATACTCAGTAAGAGTGTAACTTGCCATCATTCTCTTGCTCTGGAAAAACAAATTGTTGTTGACTGCTCTGGTCTGAAAGCCCTTCTGCAGTCCTCAAAGGGTTTATAACCTACAGTTGCAGAACACTGTGCCTATAAAAGCACAACAATAATTCTGATCTCTGCTCAAGAGTCTGTTTTATGCTTTAACAGCAGTTCTTATACAAAGCCCCACTTATTTCTGCAATAACTTCACCTAAGAGTGGAGCTCTAGTAGCTTGCCATGAGGGTTATAGCTATACCTCCATTACAAACTTCTGCTGCTCTGGTTAGGCACATGGAATCAAGAACATGTTCAGAGCCCCATAAAACATAGCAACGCCAGCAACTGCCTTCATTTCAATTTGCATTATCTGAACTTACCTCTGTAACAGAGTACAAAGGGCTATGTCCCTAAAGTTACAACAAAAAACATTTCTACTATGATGTACTTCTTGATAAGGCTTCCTTTAAAATAGATGGCTATTTTAAAAAGTTTGGGAAACGTTTATAGAAAGTATTTAATAAGGTTACAGTAAAAGACAAAACATTTCAACTCCATATATGAATGCAACGTACTTTCACAAATAATTTTCAGGAGTCTAACCTGTGACTGAAGCATAATACATATAGCATAACACAAATTAAGGCAGTAATATCAGCAGCATTACCACTCATTTATGGAAGTTTGGCTTTTGGGGGAGGAGGGTGGAAGGATAAATTCTAGTATTTAGTAACAAATCTTCAGTTCAAGGTCTCCAAGAAAACAATGCCTAGGAATTTTTAAGCATCATACAATGGCAAAGCAATTAAAAAGCAACCCCCCAGCAAAGCTGTTCTTCTGTACAGAGCTTACTTTAGAGACTCTCCATAGAAAGTTGGTACCTTGCAATGGAAACTAAATGTTCCGAAGAACACCTCTAGCAACGTCCAGCAGGAATTACACTGGACCGCATCTTTGTGCCCAGACTTCCTTCATTACTCCAGCCCACCAAGATATGGGAAAGGAGGAATCATCCCATTTTCCTTACAAGTTATCAGAATTACTTTATATCACCAGGCAGCCATAAGGCCAACCACTAATGTAAATTACAAACATTATCGGAAAACAGCACGAACTATGAAATCCTGTATTTTCGTACAATGTTTTATAAAGCTATTAAATACCTCTTAAAGGAAGGTCCTAAGAAATACCAATTAAGAACAAACACTGAAAAAAATCTAAACTCTGAACAGCTCTCATTTTCACAAACTCTTGGAATACAAGTACCCAGCATTAATGGAAAACAAAAACCCAAAAGTACTCACCTGAACCCTTTTCACCAATCCCTTCTTTTTCAGTTTGCAATCACTGAAATTCTCTGGCAGATTCTGCAGGAAAATAAACACACAAGTTGATGCAGCTTAATGTTGAAAATAACGTACTAAACTTACAGCAAAAACTGAATGTATCAAAGAATGCTCTTAACAGGCATCCTGAAAATGCCATGCCTGCTCAGTAAGGATAATTACACAAGAAAGAATTTAAAAGAAAAAGTCCTAAGTTCAATAAGTCTGGGATACAGCATGCTAATTACAAAGAACTGAGCTAGCAAATCTACCACGTGTCTTTAGGTAACATACAGCAATAACTGCCTACACTGCTTTTGTCTACTGTGGCGTATGTTTGTTCTGCTGAACTTCAACTTCAGATTTTTTCAGAGACTGTAAGATGAATTTATTTCTTATGAACACATTAACTCAATCACTTGCTATCATTAGAACATATCATCAGTAATACAGGCACTGCCAGTCTGTTTAAGCTGTACATCTGATCTTCTCTGCAATCTACTCGTGCAAGTGAACAGATGTGAAGTGTTACATGCTGACAGCTTTTAATCTAATTCAAACTGCACCATTTTCCATACTCCTACCACTCAATATATTCGTGTATGTCATCTTAGCAAATGTTATACGCTTTGTCCTTTTGGAGCAGTGCGAAATTGGGGTGTTGGTGAGGAATGGTGCTCAGAGTTATGATGTTTTTCTGAAACAGGTAAAACGTGATTATCATTATATAAAGTTTATGTGAACGTTCTTAGAAACATTATGCTCTCGCTGTTGAAAACGCATAAAAATCTTGGAGTTTCTCATTCCTATACCTTTTATTTTCTGCCCTAACTCTACATCAAGAATAGAGGTTTCCCTATACTACTATCCGTTTCATTTCACCTAAAATGCAAGCCCCCTGGGAGATCTAGATACATAATCTTTGATAACAATCAAAAAAAAAAAGAAGATGCTTTCTTTTAGTGTCCAGCCAAACATACACGGTCTTAAATAGAGGAGTTAAAAATCCACAAGACTCCACACTAAAAAACAGTCCATCATGGGAAGCGAAACTACAGGCCTCCAGGATTCCATGAAGATTCCAGGAGATTCCAGGAAGTTCAGGGATCACTCTGCTCCAGTATTTGTGCAGTCATTAGCACACCGCAAGTGATATCGGACAAAGAAATAATAATCACTGGGCTTAGCATGCATTCCCAGCACCATGGGTGAGGAGAAAATGGGCACGCAACAGATCAAGCTGAGACACATTCCTACATTTTACCTCTCCATAAACTTCTGGTTTAAAATACCTCTCACTCTTTCTATGCTCAGCTGGAAGGAGGACTGCATAATGATGCTTCTTGTTTCCTAGGAAAGTATGAAAGTTGGACATGGGAGTAACTACTACTACACTAACCTCTTCCCAGGGTCAGTTTTTTTTATTTTGTTAATTAGCTGTTGGAAGATGAGTAAGAAAGAATCTTCTGTTCTGTAGTTCCAGCTTCCAATTCTGTTACTCCAGTACCAGTCTTCCCAAACAGCTGCACTGTTAAGCTGTATAAAACTCATATCAACTTTTAACACTTCCCTTCAAGATCAGAAAAGTTATCTCCCTTGCAGAGGGCTTTTATGTCAGACTGCACCTCCTGAAACAGAACCAGAAACTGGACATACTTCTTTCAGGTGGAAAAATGACCACCAGTATCAGAGGCACAAGAGTATGCAGATTAAGGGAGATACCCTTCAAATGCAAACTGGTGCAGTGTTACCTTACAAACACGGACACAAGTATCTACAAACTAAAAGTTATGGGGTTTTTTGTTTTGGTTTTTTAAATTGATGTTAATCCTCTTAATACCAAAAACACTCTTTAGTTTGTCCTAGGATGCATTCCATCACCTATCTATTCTTTCCAACTCCTCTTATTTTGTGAGAAAGAGGAGGAGAAGTAGCTTTGAAAGTAAGTTACCAGGTTAACTCCAGGAATCTGTCATGCACAATGTAAATCCTCCTACAAGAGCCTGTTCTACACCGGCCACTTTCTTCATTTATGTAATGTCACCTTATGCCCTTGGATTTACAGCACAAGATAGGTTCAGAAGCTGTTATTACATTTTCAACAACGGTCTGCCTAAAATAAAAACTCCTTTTTACACGTCGCACACGTCCATTTTCCAAAGCACAGCTTTTTTTTCAGTTGTTCATTTTGGAAGCTAGTTTGCTTATTGCAAAGTGTATTTTCTAGTACCATGTACTACAATAGCCCTTGCTCACTGTAGCATCTAAACCCACGTCTCTTCCTAATAAGCAGGACACTGTAAACATTGTATTACATGCTTTTCTTTCAGAAACTGAATGCTCCAAAGACATTAGAAAATAATTGAGAAGTTAAGTTTAAAGCTGTGGGTGAATTCTCTTCAAACACCAGTTCTAGTTCACAAATAAAAAAGGCGGCCTTCAGAGTACTTATAGTTGTCACATGGAAAAGAAGTTTAAAAAAATTATTATAAAGTTATATGAAGTATTCTAAGGGATCTTAGACATAGGACCCTGCAACCACACAATAAAATATTCCTAATTTTCCCTTTGTTTTCAACAGCACAATTCACTTTTTAAAATTAACAAAACTTGACAGGAAACATTTAACATAAAGAAAGTATTTGATGCATACTATTTTGACTCCATATATGTAATAGCCTGAAAGAAGAAAGATGGGTTAAGCCTAATTATTAATGGCTGGTTCTTACCAGAAAATGAAGATGTTATCTCATTGTCACAGAAATCCTTTTATGCCTTGAAGTTTTCCATAACTTGGAATTTCTTAATAATCAAATTAAAAAATGAAATTATGCACTAGCTCAGTTACACCACCCATCTCCCTTTGCTGAGTACTTATTTCAGGCTGTACTTTCTGAAAGAGATTCTGGCCTATGCAAGTATTACTACCAATCTGAAATAACAAACAGACCTAAGTTAACTTTCAACAGAAGACAGGGAACTCCAGCTGAGCTTACCACACAAAGTCTGTTTCTAAAACAGATATTGGTAACTGGAGGAAACTTTGCAATCTGAGCGTAGAGAAGACATTCAGACTACTTCTATTTTTGACAACATTTTCCAAAACTGCTCTTTTTAATTACATCTCTGCATGCACATACCTATGTTTGCTTGCACACCTTCATAGCTGTTTTGTTTTGATTTTTTTTTTTAAATCACACCTTGTAATCCCCCTGGCAGAGATATGGAATTGGAAGGCCTAAATGTACTAACTTATCAAGCTGCTTAAAAGGTGTTTTGCAATCAAATTAGTAAAGTTTACAAATCTTAACATCAAATTAAATCTCACAGTCTCTCTGTTTTACCTTAGTCAGCTTACGTCTCCTCTCCAGGAATACGTTGTCCAACTATTCAGGGTTTAACAGGTGAAGCTGGCAATAAACCTTAAGTCACAATAACATTTCAATATTTAATTAAAATCAAATTTAATTAAAGAAGGAGTAGCTTAAGCCTAAGCAGTGCTTATGCAAAACTCTTGCCAAATCTACATTTTGGTGCTAGCATTGCTTGCAGAGCAGTAGTTTGGATTAGTATTTGGCTTTCCACCGCACAGGATATTCTTAATTTTATAGCAGGTCTCCTCTTTGTATTGCACTTTCTCTGTGACAAAACCCTGCTCAAGTCTCAGTGTCCTCAGTCTGTGTGGTCTTAAACTTTCAAAAGTGATGCAGTGCTGGCTTCACCCCAGCAACTTCTGCAGAACTCCTGAGCCCAGGTTCTTTACCCTCTCCCCATCCACAGAGAAACAGAGCCCGAGTCCCCTTGATACCAGTGCCTATCTTCCACCCCACACCCCTGAATTCAGAGTTGCTTAACCACACCTCTTCAAGAGTTCTCACCCTGCAGACACACTGACAAGATGCACTGCAGAGACACACATTACATCCCCAAAGACTCATCTTTTGTATGCACAACATTCATGCTTTATACAAGAAATCCTTAAAACCAATCACCATTTACACAGTAATAAACTCATGCATGTGCATCTTCCTGCCTCTTGATCCTCTCTATTCTTGAGCGTCCTTTTAACTATGAACCCAGTGTCCCTCTCTCCTGAGCGCTACTTCTTATGAAATACGTCTTTTATCATTTCTTTCGCCTCTCTTAGCTGATCTCCTAACAAAACCACCTCCCTTTGCAACAGAACATCACCTACAACTCTGCTCAAGTTCCGCTTGTTTTGGAAGTGCTTCCAATAATGATTTTTGAGCTTAGTGTTACCAGTACATCTTTGTTGTCCTCTTTGGTCAATTCTTATTTCCCAAGCCATAGCACCCAGTAGGTACTATCTGGTGCCTGAATCCACTCTATAGCAGTGTAATCAGCTAATAAACAAAACAAATGCTAGTCAAATTTATTAATTATGACTATCTTATCAGAACCGAAGGGACAACATTCTTAAAATAGGCAATCTCCTACATGAGCAGTCACTAGCAATAACAGCTAGAAACGTTTCTGGTTTGTTATCAAATTGGTTAAAAAAATAAAAATCACTCTGCTACACATGGCACTAATGCTAATCAGTTGCAAACAAGGATTTTTTGCTGACACCCCATCCATCTAACAAGAAGCTTTTCGTCAGTTTTTTTCAAAAATCCAAAACAACATACAGTATTCCAGTGTGTAGTCTTTATTGACTACCAGCCCCGCACTTTTTTTAAACTTACTGTTAAATAAATTAGTAAAATGGGTAAGCACATTATATTGACACTGAATCTTTTTCATCTAAGTAGACACCTGAGCACCTTCTTTAAAAGCAGCTATTAAATGGCAGCATCTGTCAATGGGTTTTCTGAATGCAGAAGGGGTAACTAAGTGCTTCTACCCTCACTAAGGGATGATAGTATTTTCACGCTCCTTGTGCTTTAGAAAAATTTTCAACCAAAGCTCTGATTTTAGGTTTGTGATTCACGCTAAGAGACTGAAGAATTATAATAAGAAATATTTATCAAGTGTTTATTTATCCAGATAAATTCAAAGGTTTAGCAGTAATTTCTCATCTTATTGTAAGAAGTAAAACTTCCCAGAAGCCTGGGAAATGTTTGTTACAGGCACAATGATGTTTGTTTCAGAATACTTCTTTCTTTTAATCCTTGACATGTTAATTTGGTATTGATTTACCAGATGACAACTATAGCAGGGACAATGATACAGTGAAAAGCTTCATCAGAACAGTACAGTAATTTAAGTAAGTTTTGCAGAGGAATTATAACCTAAAAAAACATCCTCAAGAAAGGCAGATGGGCCACCAGAACATAATTATGAGTCAGTAATGTTATCACTGTCCTCAATACTGATATATGCAATTTGACAGATGATTTTTGTCGTGAATTTACGTAAACAAAATCAGTGACTGGTATTTCAGAAGAGAAAGCTTTTTTTCAGTTGTTAGAACAATCTGTTCTGTACAACATTGTCCTTCTAGATTACAAATCTGCCATTTAATAAGAAACCATCATGAGAACAAAGCAACATCTCAGACTGCAATACTGGTGACAGTCTTCATATAAAGTAGAGCAGGCTCTCAAGAAGTACATAGTGTCATGACTGGATTTCAATTTACCTACTGATCTCAGAAAAGTTTTCCTTTTTTTTCTTGAAAAAGTCTTTCAGTTATTTAAAAAACTGTGCCAGCTGATCAAGTCAAAGATTTTCTGTGTCCTACTCACTGAGATTTGTAATAAGTAGTGTACTTTGACTTTTACTCCTGGACCAAATGTTTTAACTGCTGAAATAAATGACATTTCTGGGGATGCACACCCACAATTCTTCAAGTGTTGAACATGACTCAACTTGTATTCCTCCTGAAGAAAACTTCAAAGATCTGTGGCTTACAGGAACGTCTGTGTCACAGCATTCAAAACTTTGTAAGACACTCGTAAGATCCCTCCACGCTTCCTGCTGCATAAGCAGTAGCTATTTAAACATATTTAATGTTAAAATGTTTAAGTTACAGCTACTCTACCCAAAAGCATCCCTTCAAGACTTTCCTTTCACACCTCTGGCAGTGACAACACTGTATTTTTTCTCTCCCACCCCAATACTTTATGACTACCAATGACTTCTCCACTTCCTAAATCACTTCTTTTAAATTCATAGCCGTTGAACACATGGAGTAAAAAGGAGTATTAGTTCCAAACTCAGCTCCTCTACTTAATGAGCTTGTCTGCTAACAGTAAGAGGGTGACGTCCCTAGAATAGATAGAAAACAGTACGCAGGCTTCCTCACCCTCAGCTCTCTATAACCATACAAATCTCGTTTTGTATAGAATCATAGAATCATTTAGGTTGGAAAATACCTTTAAGATCATCGAGTCCATTAACCTAGCACTGCCAAGTCCACCACTAACCCATGTCCTTAAGCACCACATCTACACATCTTTTAAATACCTCCAGGGATGGTGACTCCACTACTTCCCTGGGCAGCCTGTTCCAGTGCTTGACAACCCTTTCGGTGAAGAAATTTTTCCTAATCTCCAATCTAAACCTCACCTGGTGCAACTTGAGGCCATTTCCTCTTGTCCTATCGCTTGTTACTTGGGAGACTGACACCCACCTCGCTACAACCTCATTTCAGGTAGCTGTAGACAGTGATAAGGTCTCCCCTCAGCCTCATTTTCTCCAGGCTAAACAACCCCAGTTCCCTCAGCCGCTCCTCATAAGACTTGTGCTCGAGACCCCTCACCAGCTTTGTTGCCCTTCTCTGGACATGCTCCAGCACCTCAATGTCTTTCCTGTAGTGAGTGGCCCAAAACTGAACACAGTATTCAAGATGTGGCCTCACCAGTGCCAAGTACAGGGGGACAATCACTTCCCTAATGCTACTGACTGTACTATTTCTGATACAAGCCAGGATGCCATTGGCCTTCTTGGCCACCTGGGCACACTGCTGGCTCATGTTCAGCTGACTGTCGACCAACACCCTCAGGTCCTTTTCTGCCAGGCAGCTTTCCAGCCACTCTTCCCCAAGCCTGTAGGGTTGTTGTGACTTAAGTGCAGGACTCAGCACTTGGCCTTGTTGAATCTCATACCACTGGCCTCGGCCCATCGATCCAGCCTGTCCAGTCCCCTCTATAGAGCCATCCTACCCTCAAGCAGATCAACACTGCTGCCCAACTTGGCGTCTTCTGCAAACTTACTGAAGGTGCACTCGATCCCCTCATCCAGATCATTAGTAAAAATGTTAAACAGAACTGATCCCAATACTGAGCCCTGGGGAACACCACTTGTGACTGACCACCAACTGGATTTAACTCCATTTACCGCAACTCTTTGGGCCTGGCCATCCAGCACCCAGCAAAGAGTACGCCCATCCAAGCCATGAGCAGACAGTTTTTCTACGAGAATGCTGTGGGAAAGTATGTCAAAGGCTTTATTAAAGTCTAGGTAAACAACACCCACAGCCTTTCCCTCATCCACTAAGTGGGTCACCTTGTCATAGGAGGAGATTAGGTTAGTCAAACAGGACCTGCCTTTCATAAACCCATGCTGACTGGGCCTGATCACCTGGTTGTCCTGTACATGTTGTGTGATGGCACTCAAGATGATCTGCTCCATAACCTTCCCCCGCACTGAGGTCAAACTGACAGGCCTGTAGTTACCCGGATTCCTCCTTCCAGCCCTTCTTGTAGATGGGCATCACATTTGCTAACTTCCAGTCAACTGGGACCTCCCCAGTCAGCCAGGAGCACTGATACTCGATGGAAAGTGGCTTGATGAGTACTTCCACCAGCTCCCTCAGTACCCTTGGGTGGATCCCATCCAGCCCCATAGACTTGCGTGTGCCTAAGTGCTGTAGCAGGTCACTAACCATTTCCCCTTGGATTATGGGACCTTCATTCTGCTCCCTGTCCATCTTCTTGCTCAGGGGGCTGAGTACCCAGAGAACAACTGGTCTTACTATTAAAGACTGAGGCAAAGAAGGCATTAAGTACCTCAGTCTTTTCCTCATCCTTTGTCACTATGTTTCCCCACGCATCCAAGAGAGAATGGATATTCTCCTTAGCCCTTCTTTTGTTGCTAATGTATTTATAGAAACATTTTTTATTGTCTTTTATGGCACTAGCCAGATTAAGTTCTAGTTGGGCTTTGGCCCTTCTAATTTTCTCCCAGCATAACCTCATGACATCCTTGTAGTCCTCCTGAGTAGCCTGCCCCTTCTTCCAAAGGTCATAAACTCTCCTTTTCACCTCCGAGTTCCAGCCAAAGCTCTCTGTTCAGCCAGGCCAGTCTTCGTCCCTGATGGCTTGTCTTTCGGCACATAGGGATGGCCTGCTCCTGCACCCTTAGGATTTCCTCCTTGAAGAATGTCCAGCCTTCCTGGATTCCTTTGACCTTCAGGACTGCATCCCAAGGGACTCTGTCAACCAGTCTCCAGAACAGGCCAAAGTCTGCCCTCCGGAAGTGCAAGGTAGTAGTTCTGCTGATCCCCTTCCTTACTTCTCCATAGAGAGAAAACTATCATTTTGCGATCACTGCACCCAAGGCAGCCTCCAACCATCACATCACCCACAAGTCCTTCTCTGTCCACAAACAGCAAGTCTAGCAGGGCACATTCCCTAGTTCGCTCAAGCTAGATATATCAAGCTGTATCAGGCTAGATGTTTTTGATTGATCCAAACAATGTATGACAGCCAAGACACCTTAAAAGAGCTTTCACAACAATTCTGCAAAGAAACGAACCAGAATATTTAGAGTGTGAGCTTGGTCTATGTTTCACTTCTACAATGCATCCATTCTTCTGTCAGCTCAGAAAACAGTTCACTTAAGTCAATTTTTTTTCCCCCTTATCTTTTTTAACATGCTGTTGATTGAATCAATAGCACATCTATATGGTCAATAGCATTCAAGAGATTGCAAGAACTTGCTTTTTACCTAGCTAACAAAAGGAATACTAAATACTGTATAGAACAATTCTGAGATACAGATAAAATACTTTCTGGAAGATTTATGCTTTTCTGCTTTGCTTTGCATTTCTATTTACCACTTTTTACTTCAGTGGAATCTATTTATTGTTCATATACATACCTCATTACTGTTTTGTGTTGCTACCTCTGTATGTTACACAACTACAGTACAGCTAAGTAACACCTCTGGAAGTTGGTGGCCTGTTTATCTGACCTGGTGTAATATCAGTACACTGAACAGCTACATTTTATGTAAGGATTCCACCCAACTACATGTATCTCATCTGAAGACTTCACAGAAGTTCAGTTTTCATGACAAAAGCCACACCCGCCGTTGTATATTAAAATAAGTAAATATGGACTTTGGTATGTGTAACATAACTTCAATCACTGGTAATAAAAATTCTCACTTATTTCTTGCTTTAAAAAAAATGACGCTCATCAATGTCATAGGCTCTTATACAACAAAGTAACGAACAACTATTACAAATATTAAGAGATACTAATTGTAATTAGTTTTAGCTCTGGCTGCTCCACTTCCACAAGAGACAAAACTGAGGCACAGGGACTCCATTATTTCCTAAATCTAAACATGAAGTCACCAGGTTATAAGTCTTCTAAAATCTTGCACTAAACCTGAAACTCCCTTGTTCAGTACTATTTAGATTATTTTGGATAAGGAGATAGAAAATAGGATGCTTTCTGTTTAAGCCATGCAAACAGTACCAGAATCAAAAGTAAACTCGGGAAATTCAGTTTGGATTAATTAGGAAGCAGTGAAAGGGTTTTTCAAGGCTGCTTGCTGAGTTCCAGAACTGTACACCAGCATACAAGTACTAACTTTTTTCTAAATAGGACTTAGTATCAGAAATTGAAGGGATCAGAAATAAGCTTTAATCCTATCCAATTGAAACAGTTGTCTCCTTATTGCTATTTTCAAGATAACACATAGTATATCTGCCACTTCAAAGACGGAATCAGTTATACGAAGTCTGTATGTCTAACAGCATTCAATAACTGTCAGCAAAATAGTTTCCTCTATATGAGGCAGAAAAGGAAAGAGAAATTTTAAGACTTTAAAATACTTAGCATAATACAATTCTAAGAAGTATGAGAACTGTTGGCTATAATAAACAGTAAAGGCTAGTTTACCATTAAAAGTGCACAATATGAAAGGAGGAAGTAAGATAATGAGCTCCCCACCACTCCTAGGAACACATCCATATTGTACAGCATTTGATGATGGCCAATTCAAATTATTACCCTTTGATTCTGCTGCTGAACTTTTTCAAAGTGTCCATCAATTAAACTACATTTGGTTCACCAATTACAAGCATTTGCATGGAATCTTTCTGAAACAATCCCATAAAGGGTCACTGTACAAAGGAGTAGACCCAAAGACATCACTACCAGAGAAAAGCAGCATTTTTCCTTCAGAGCAGGACATTATGATGATATGCAACAAAATTATATAATGAAGTTTACAGAGAATGACCAGCAGACAGAGAAACAGAATAAGGAAATACCCTAGTTGCCACAATCTTCTATTTGTCTCTGCATAAGTCCCTTATTCTCACCTAGCTCTCAGCTACTATGTGAAACAGGAAGATATATATTATACTCTGCAAATATGCTGTAAGGTTATGATTCATTAATTACTGTGAAGCACCTGGATATACCCCAGTACATTCCAAAGAAAGAATCCAGTCCTCAATATGCAGGTATCTCAAATAAAAGTACCATCAGTCCACATACAACTGACCAGAAAATTCTTCAGGTCTTCAGGACCTCCTTGTTCCTATGAGATATAGAATACAAAGTGTATCTGGGGTTTTTTTTCCAGACCTTTACTGTGACCATGAAGTTTAACATTAAAGTTTGCCAAGACAAACTAAAAGGGTAAAACTTGAGTAAAGGATACCCATTTCATGTAGTCTTAACAGGCTGCTGCCCCAAATGAAGCTCTTCTGTAGAATGGGGATGCATACATAGGCATTAATGTCACCATTTAGAAATAGATGCTGCCAAGTAGTCTTTTGGAGACAAACAGGGGCAAGAGCTGGATATTAAAGAAAAAATGAGCAGACCAATTAACTAATTTTCAAAGCCAAAATAATTTTTTTAGCATTTTAAAATATCAAATAAATTACAAGAAAGATATATCCTTAACAGTAAGTTTCTGTTGGGATTTCACCCTTGTCTGCGGTTAGTTACTTACAATGGCATCAATCTGTTCCAGGATCTTCATAAACTGCTCTGCAGTTCCTTTTATCCTCTTGTCCAGCTGTTTTAGTGCTTCTGCTTGGAGATCCTTTGCTAAAAATCCCTGAAGAGGAAAAAGAGGGAAGGAAAGACAAAATTATTCTGTATCTTACAGAACACTCAGCTTAGAAAATCTGTCAATCCACCACAGCAGAAAACATCTTTTACTATTTCTGTAGTTTCAAGTATGATAGGGACTCCAATCTCAACCTGTATTTTAACAATACTTAAAGCAAGGGTGCCGGGCAGATGGCACCAGTCTTTTTGCAGTGGTGCCCAGTGACAGCACGAGAGGTAATGGGCACAAACCTCAACACAGGAAGTTCCATCTAAACATGAGGAGGAATGTCTTTACTTTGAGGGTGGCAGAGCACTGGAACAGGCTGCCCAGAGAGGTGGTGGAGTCTCTGACTCTGGAGACATTCAAAACCCACCTGGACGCCATCCTGTGCAACCTGCTCTAGGTGAACCTGCTCTGGCAGGGGGGTTGGACTAGATGATCTCCAGAGGTCCCTTCCAACCCCTGTGATTCTGTAAATGTAAGATCTCCTAGGTTTACTTAAAAGATTAAACAAGTAACAGACAATCTTATTTGGACTTTGAGACAACTCTTTTATGTTTTTCCAGATCTAAAGAATATAATTAATCCAATAGGCAACAATAATTACCTCTTTTCAAACGGTGCCATGTCTCTATTTGCAAACTCATAAATAGCATTTGAAATTCTGTAAGAATTCTACAGGCCCCTTGGACAGTTAGGAGAACTGCTCAAAACCTTTAAACAGTATTTTTTCTAAATACATATACCTACAAAATTATTTTGCAAAGATATAAAATAATACAAAACTGGCATACCTTCTGAATACTTGTGAACTCTTTATTAACTTCCTCTAACTTATTAGCTATTTGCTCCACTGACTTCTCCAAATCTTTTAACTTCTTTAATTCAGCCTCTTCTTCTGGACTATTCTGTGTATTTAAAAGTATAACATTCACAATTATGGAACAAATAGAGACACTATGCAGCTAAAAGCAGCAACAGTGGTGATACAGACATAAAGGCTTCTGCTGGTTTAAAATACATACTACACTGTGCTTATTCTTTCCATATTTTAATACCTATTTAATAAGCTTCTTCCAAAGCTTAATTACAAATACAGTCAAAGCAGCAATGTATATAAACACATTAAATGAGATTAATTTGAAGGGAAAAAGGAAAAGCACAAACTTTTTTTTTTGTTAACTTAGCATCTTTAAAGTACAGGTAGCATTTATATCATGAGATATCACCTTTTCCTCTACTTGGCAAAGCCTGTCACAAGTCATTTCACTAGAAATAACCCAGCAGACTCAGTAGGTACAGCCTTTTTTTTTTTTAAACCAGAAAAATAAGATGAGCAGATAAGGTCATCAGTGCACACAAGGTTCACGAGCACTGACAAGCAACAGATTAGGCAGAAGTTTGTCAATAATGTAAAACAGGAGTCAGTCAGTAATGTAATTTCAGAAATGTACAAACTGCAGTTATTTGCAGTACAACGTGAGATTGAACTGAACTTTGAGGGTAGGTATAAACGACCAGGTTTGTGCTGTAACCTGTTCCTGTGTTCAGCAGCTGAACCACTGACAGAAATGAAGATAATTTAAGAAAAAAAGGTCCAAAGGCAACACTTACTCTTTTCCCAATCAACATGACTTTGCAACCATTTTTAACACCAAGTGCTGACAACGGTTGTTCCAATTCTTTCAGAGACTTCCCTAAGTGGAAAATAAGAGAGGAAGAAAACAGTTAAAATAGTTAGTGGCATAAGAAGGTCTTTTTGAAGACATTCAAAACATGGGCACCTGAAAGTGACTAAGATGAAAAGTATCATCTATAAGAAACATTGATAGATCTATAAATTACCTTTGTATATCAGTTTCTGAAAATGAACTGGAACTCCAGTGACTTGTTCAATAAGTACAGCCATGTCTTGTAGTGTAGGTTCACCATCTTCTTGTTGAGAAGCAACCCGAATACTGTGTTTTTCATTACCTAACAAAAAACAGAGTAACAGTAATACTTGTTGTTACCTAGAAAATACTACAAGGAGTCCATTTCTAATATTTATTTCCATTAACACAGAAAGTTCTCAAATCACTGTCATGTACAATCATAATTTTCAATCAAAGGATTCTACTGCATCTCCTTCCTCTTGGAGTGACTTACCTCAGCTGAAAACTTTGTTTTACGTTCTAATGACCTGAAGACTTCAATCAGGCACAATGCTCTGCTAAATATTATTCCCCACCTCTTTTTAAGAGTGCAGATAGCATCCAGACATCCCACAAGCTAAAGCACGAAAGCCCACACCTTCCTGATATATTCCATTTCCTACTTGTAGGAACTTTTAATGGCATGAGTCTTGGGGAATCTGAGACAATTCATCACTCCCTTTGCTCCCTGCTCCTCACACATGAGAAGCAAGCCATTGATGTCTACCCTGTCTCCCCTGCACCAGCCACCTGAGTGAATTCTCACAGTCCAAAAATTATTTCTTCCCATAATACTGCTGATATGCAGCTTTAACCACACTGAGGAGTCTCAGCCTATATGTCACCTTCCACTTATGCAGCATCCTATTCAGACTCTCTAAGATCACTTGCAAGCAAACAGCAGGAAGTTCTTAGAAAAAAAGGAGTATGTCTGTTAATCTCTGCTTTGCAATAGACCCTTTCTATAATCCTCTGCTCCCAGACACAGCTTTTCAATCTGAAAGCACCTACAGGAATCAGCCACCACTGGCTGCAAGGGAAATAAAGACAGGCGTCTTTTTACTTTGCAGGAAGAGAGAACCCCTTAACAAATGCCAGAAAGAAAATTATTCTCTCACCATTTGAAGTGCACGTACAAAGAAGAGTGCTAGAAATAGCGATTTTAAAATGTTCCAGCCTCCCAGAGCCATATGACAAGTGACACTGTGGCCTCAAAAACTTGCAAGCTCCAATGGTATTTCTTAATTCCAAAATGGTTTTAAGCTCAAAATCACATTATACAAAATCTCCCCCAAGCATTTTCCATAAACAGACCTTATTCCCCATTTGTTTGGGAGGGGGAACAAACCAAAACAAAAATTTAGGTCCTAACCTGAATATATTTCAAAAGGTTGTTTTGATATATACAACTGCTTTGTGTAAAGGCTGTGCCTGTCAGCAGTTGACAGAAAACAAAGAAACAAACAGCAAATGAGGAAGAGAACAGCTGAAGTTCGCCTAGCAACAGAAACAGTTTTAATTACAAATTATGAGACTGTAACAAAAATTCTACTGTAAATTCACAGCAGAGTGAAATCACCATGAAAAATACCTCATGGGTTAGAACTGCTATTATAGCTTAACAGTTTGCCTCAGTAAATGACAATACTAATCGAAAGTAACCACTAGTGCAAAATTCCAAACTCTTTTTTTAAAAAAAGACTAAGTACATTTAAAAAACAGGTCAATTCACTATCTTGCAGACTGTCAAGTGATACATGTGGGTCTACTACCATTCTCTTTCTTAAGCCTTACTTCCATCTTTCCCCACTTTCACCCATGCAAGCAAAACTTTAATAAAAACGTTTGTGCTAAGTAGTAAACCAGCATCTGACAGCAACAGGTATAAATCAGACAGCTGAAGTCCAAGACGAAGGATGCCTTCTATTCGCTATTTATTAATGACAAAGTAATTACTCGACAAGAAAACAACTGGAAAGATAAAAACACTCTTCAGATAAGAAGAGTGCTGGCAAACAGCAAGATGTTGGAATTATAAATATGCTAATATCATTACATTATTGTCATCTTTGCAAATGAATCCCCCCCAGATCAAATGGAACTCTCTGAAGGCATCAATAAGCACACGAATCATGAAGATTCAAACAGATTATTCCACAAAGTTAGTCACCAAAGACTCTTAGATAAAACTGCCAGGTGAAAAAGGAAACATTTTCACAAAATAACGTAACAGTTTGAAAACACCAGTGAGCAAGCAGAAATAAACAATAAGCTCTAAAGGTGGAAAGAATGTCACCCACATAGTGCAAAAGGAACAGGAGCAGAATTTATTATTCAATAATTTAAAAATAATACATAAAAAACAAAGGTCTGCTAACAAAAACCAGCTGTTGAATACCTTGCTGATTTAATACCTTACTATCCTTCTCATTCCTCCTACTGCCTCACCTAGATCCACTTCATCGAAATCTAACCACGGTATTTCCCGTCTTATTTTTAAGAACTGTGGAGTCCAGGCTATTTGTACCTCTTTGCAGTAACTTTGTTATATTCATTTGCAGACTTAACCACCTTATTCTCCTTCCTCCTATTTCTCTTCCCAAAGAAAAAAAGCTCAATGGTGCTGACTGGCCTTTGAGTAACACATTTCATCAGGTCAGCACCCACCTATCATACTGATGAAACCAGGACTTTTCCGTTGCAATCTTGCAGAAGTTCAGGCTTATTCAACAAACGAGATGAGAGCCCACCGGGTAGCACCTACTTTTAACGTACAGTGCTAACTTCAGTGATACATTTCATCTAAATGAAGATTACTACCAAAAACGTGACCTCTGCTCTGTGCTCTCTGGCAAGGACAGCCTTATCACCTGTCCCCACCATCATCCTTACAGTAGATACACCCTAGTGCGGCAAGTTTGATCATCTTATTGATATGGAAAAGGCTATTTTTTTTTTCCCCTTCTGTTCGATCAACTTGAGGGAGACAGTGGGGAGACGTGGCCAGCAGAGGAGCCAAACCTTACGGCAGCGGCCGGCACCGAGACCAGGCTAAGCAGAGAGTGAGCCATGTCCGCCCCCGAGGCCGAGGCAGGCCCGGCCGCTGGCCCAGCGAAGCCGGGGACGTTGCCGCCATCCAGCTGACAGCCGCAGCCCCGCCATTTTCCGCCTCCTCGAGGCTTTGCGGAGCTGCAGCCGCGGCCGCTCGGGCGCCAAAGGCACTCGCGCACCCCCCTCACCTCCCCGCACCGGGCCGCCGCCGGGCGCTCTTCCAGCCCCGCGGCCCGCGCCTTTCTCTCTCACCCCTGCCGCCAGAGGCAGACAAGGGCCCGCCCCGCAGCGCCGGGCTGCCGCTAACGGCCGAGACGAGGATCGCGGGGAGCGGGGGCGGCAGGGAAGGGCGGCCCCGGGGCCCGACCCGCACGGTCCCGGCAGTGAGGGGCGGCGGGGGAGGCACCGCGGGCTGCGCTCAGCTCAGCGGCGGCTGAAGGTGGGCCCCCCCAGCCCTCGGGCGCCTCTTACTGTAAGTGACGGTGACGGTAACCGGGGCTCCGGGCGCCGCCATCTCACCCCGCCACAAGGAAACCCTTCTGCGGGCGCCACCCGGGGCGCGCTGGTAGCGCGTCACTTCCGCCTCAGGCCCCGCCCCTCTAGCCGGGAGGGGTGGGGCAGAGGGAAGCGACGTCAGCAGGCGAGGGGGAAGGGGCTCCCAGAGGCGTGACGTTTACCCGCGTCACCGGCGGGGTGACAACGTCAGCCGTCGGGGTCGTGATGAGAACGAGGAAACAATTAAGCGCTTCGGAACCAGGAGGGCCGGCGGGGAGGCGGGGCGCAGGTTAAGGCCTAATTAATTAGCAGAAACACCACACAAATGGATCAGCTGATCTACGTGGTTTTATGTCTCCACAGAATACGTAAAGTTGACAATAAGCCTATTTATTACAGCATTCAAGAAGGTTACAAGTACACTAGCATCCGAGCCTCCAGCAGTTTAAAAATTGCTTTCAATTCTTTTATCGAAAAAGCACCGTGACAAGGGAGCTATTTTACAGAGAGTAAGCAGCGACGCACAGTCTTAGTTTCAAGAAAGAGAAACGTGATACAAAGTCAAAATAAACCTCAGCTACCAACGGCCACCACTAGTCTCCACGTATTACTTCGTCCATAAGACACAGAACCCAAAACCTATCAGACTGGCTGCTTCCACTGAAGGGAATTGTGCCGAATTTTCCATTAATAGAAAAGTCAGTAGTAGAACAACTTTCTTCAAAGAAAGAACACCACCAGCCACTCATGTTGCATTCTAGGATGTAGTGATATTAAGGTTACACTGGAAGGACAAGTTCTCCAGGATTTAGAAAAAAAAAAAAAAAAATCTTAATTTGATTTGTATAGTTCATTACATCCATTGTGCTTTTGAAACACTTATGTTGCAGGGATCTTTGGCAATCCAAATTCATCCACCAAGACACCATCCTGTAAGAAAGGAAAAGAAGCAACAGGTTAACAACTCTCCACCAACCAGAACATTTCACAAGTTTCCTTACACTTTCTGTAAAGTCATATATCTGTAATTGTCACTGTGCGACAGCTGGGATCAAAATAAGAGCATCAGTGTTCGTCCTCACTATGAAGCTCCAAAACATACAGACGACTTTCTTATATTTTTAAGAATAACTATACTAGGAGCTGTAATGGTACACTTAAATTCTACTTGCAGCCTGACAAGTTAGATAGGAGTTACAAAATGCCATTTTAGCTCTTTAAAATATAATGAAGAGCATTCAGGACACTGCATTCTCTCATATATAGCATCCAAAATACATAAAACATTAAGCATGGGTTTTTATTCAAAATATTAAGGATTCCAAATATCAAGCAACCAACACAAATGTGATTAATCCGAAACAACAACAAGTTGTTGTTTTTAAAGAAGAAAGGACTCACTTTGTTTTTCGTGTCAGTAGGAGTGACCTCTGGGATTGCTGGAGCAGACGCAGCTTCATCTAAGTAGGAATTGTCTTCATCAGCTAAAAGCTCATCACCTAACGCATCCAGTTCTGAAATTGAATTATGTTGGCTGAAAAATTATGCAAGGAATTCCTTTGGCAAAAGAAAAGATGTTCTTACAGAGAAACAGGATTCATACCGAGTGCTTACATTCATACTCATTTAGTATTACTTAGTCATCAGTCAGCAATACACACACACAAAATAGAGAACCTTCTTTCCTTCATTGTAGCATTCCATTAGTGCGTCTCATGTTTGTCTCATACTCTTGTTACTGCCCTTAAAGGGAACGCAGCTTTTATGTTTAAACAAGTGATTAAAACTTTTTTTTTTTTAAACACAAAGTATTTGACTAATGAAATTAAAAATCACTCTATGATGATTTTTATATTCAGTAATGTGAAAATCACCCTCCACTTTCCTAACCTGCTTCCAAGTCATCTTCATCAATTTCTGGTGTTCCATAGCTACGACTCAGTGCTTCCTGGACTTCATTGGCTTCTTCCATCATATCCTCTAACTGATCTTGTATGTCCTGGAGCAAGAAACAATTTCAACTGGTCCATATTGAATAGTTTTAGTTAAATTTATGAGAGCTTAATCAAATTCAGTTTAATAATTCCAACATACAAGGCATTCAAATTTTTAATGCACAAACCATTTTTTTTAAGCACAGTTAATACAAGTCAAGACATATGCATTTGGTGCTATAGTGTGGTCTTAACTACTATTAAAATTATAATAAATGTATGAGGTAGAATAAAAACCTTGACACAACATCTCTGCAGAACTTTCTTGGTTTTTTGTTTTAACTATTCTTCAGGGTAAACTGAAAGCCTCTAATAAGTTACCCACAGTTCAGTATTACCTTGAAAAGCAGGAGTGTACAAAATGTAGAGACACTAAACCTACCATCTGGAGAATAAGCACTAGCATGAGTTGTGCCAAAGCAAAAGTTCAAAGATATTTAGCATACCTATTGGCACTGTGCTTGGGTATAGGTAAGGAGACAATACTTGCCTAAAGGTTTACAGTGCAGGCCATATATAAAAACAGCATAGGAAAGAGAACTTAAAGGAATTCAGCACTGGCATTTGATAAGTGTTAAGTCCAGCATATTTTAAATTATATTTAAAGATGTTACATTTTTAAACTGCAGTTTCTGAAGACAGGGCCAGGCCTTGCAGACCTCTTGCAATGAATTTTTTTGTTCGTATTTTTCGTGGGGTTTTTTTGTTTGGTTGTTTTTTTTGTTGGTGTTTTGTTGCATTTTGGGTTTTTTTGTTTGTTTTGGTGGTGGTTTTTTGTGTGTTTAAATCTGGCACTACCATGAACTAGGGGAGCAAAGGAATAATCTGCACATAAGAGTAGCAACACAGGGAGGGGGCATGTGCGTGGAGAAGGACAAAAAAAGCCATAGCAGGAAGTATTCACCAATGTTTATGCTGAAGTACTGAGGAAACACAGGGAGAGATTAAAGATGAGCCCAGCAAGAAAACAACAATCAGTGCCATAAGGCCAACAAGTGATTGTGCAGTACCAGAAAAATCAGGAAGGAATTATGATGGTGGTCCCATAAAAAAGGCAGGCAAACTCATGTGAACTAAAACAGTTAGCTTACCTTTAAGTTACATAGTCCACCCATCACTATTTCAGTACATTGTTTTTGTTCTTTAATAATTTAAACTACAGAAGCTCACCTCAATTTGATCAATTTTGACCTGCTTGTAAGCTTTCTTCATTTCTTTCACCCCCAGTTTCATTGCATCAACCTAGAATAGAGTTAAACAACATGCTTGTATCTGATGTAGCATACACAAATTAAACCAATGTGAGATTAATATACTGGTACCGTTGTCTTTGTATCCTTCAGTGCCTGAATAGTGTAATTAGCTTGTTCCATATTAAAAGACTGCTGCGATAGATTATCGCGCTGTTGTTCATACCTGTTAAAAACAATGCAAATAATGGCTTTAAAACACCACTATTTATTGCTACAAAAATTCTCAAATTTTAAAAAAATTGAAAAAACAGCAGCAATAGTCTGAATATAGGAACAGAATGTTTTTTTAAAATTTATTATAAACAATTACATCAGAATAAATAGCTTAATAAAAATCTGGCCATTATGCATTTGTCTTTAAAGTTGACAAAGCTACTCCTGAACTAAGCTTCTGTTTCAACTGACAGTGATACCTTATTTATATAGGCTTACACAGTAGGTAAGGATATAGCAAAGGTTTTTATCACTGTAAGCCAGAGATGCACGCCACTGCTCACTAATGCTGTAAGAGGAATGGAAGAGATGCAGGTTATCCAAACCACAGTGGCTCTGCACTGGAGCTTTGCAGGGCAGGGAGCAGGGAGAGAAGGAGATAGGGTGGAAAAAGGGAACTGTTACAGCTGACCAAAAAGAAAAGGGAGACTAAAAAACAAGAAATCATCCTCCTCAAAGCTAAATTTGTATCCAATCCATAATGTAAAATGTGTCAGGTTGAATATAAAAATGAAAGCCTAAAAATGAACAATAATTCCTTCTTCAAAATTCCAAGGCAGTAGGTTTGCAAGACAAGGATGATCCAAATACAAAACAGCTTCTGGACAAGGAATGAATATATTACTGTTTAACAAGATGGAAAAGGGATGACTGAGGGATAGGATGATAGCCTATTATGAGGAGCTCAGTGACTGTAAATAGGGTAACAATCATCAAATAGGATTAGCAGGTAGCAGAGTAAAACAAAACAAAACAAAAACCAAAACCCAAAAGAAAGCAGTTCTCACACCATCTAACTAAACTATTGCATAGATATTTTAGATTTTAAGTGTTCACAAATACATAACAAGTAATGGAGCAAGCCTGTAGAGGTGCAATTCCTCTGAGGGATATGAAATGCAAGACAACATAAGCTTTGGCTCAGATGGCACCTAAGAGATGTGCAGTTCAGGGACTGTAAGACATTCCAGTGAAGTACCCCTGAACATGTGCAATGTTCTGACATTCTTCCCTTTGTATTTGTTGCTGGACACTTTTCAAGACAGCATACTAGGCTAGACTGGACCACAGGATCATCTAGCATATCCATTCTGTTTTTTTGCAGAGACACAATTACCTGTGCTACATGTGTTCAAGTCCTAAGGGTGTCCACAGAGAACAGGCAAATTTCCAGCAAACCAGAACAAGATCATGAAGTACACAATTTATAGTAATCAATTAATGATATAAAATGAGGCACACTCTCTCTCAGAAAGTTCAGGAGCCAACCGTAGCTTTAGTAATGTGCAGATTTAGGTCAGCCCATCCCAATCCAAATTTATATATTCACATACAAATAAGGCACAAACATGCCGATGCACAATTTGTAAGGAAATGCTTCTGAAAGGCTGACTAGCTTGTTCAGCACTTTTCTTTTCAGAATGCTCAGAAGCAAGAGTACTGGAAAGAGAAATGAATGTGTACCACCCCCCTTAAAGAAAACAGGATTTCATTAATCTCAAACTGATAAAGGTTTAAACTTACATTCGCTTCTGCTTCAACACTCTCAATGCTTTCTGCTTTACTGTATTCTGAAAAACACAATATTATCACATTAGGAAAAGTATTTGACTTTACCCTGGATTATACTGCTTAAATTGAATGTATCACACTCAAGCTTTCCAAAAGATTCCTCAGTTACTAATGTAAAGTTTAACAGTAGTCACTTTCAGGGTTTGTCCTGCATTAATGATTCACCAAATAGGCTTGTATGTAAAGCTTCTAAAAGCAAATACTTGCAAAGTTTCTGGCTTTTGAATTTTTTTTTTTTTATAAGAAGAATACAAAGTCAGACTTAGTTCATCAGAACCATCTTTCACGAACACATTTTAATGGTCAGCATCAAATAAGACTGTCAAAGGTACTTTAACTATACTGTTTATACTAGATATGTTTATTATTAAATAAAAATTAGATGTGTATGTTCATCCCCTTTCAAAAATGGGTTTTCCTACTCCCTTTCTGCATAGTGAAGACCTCTTTATTTTGGCAAATGAACAAAACAGCCTCTCTACCAGACTTAATTCAGGTAACGGAAGAAGGGAATCAAGCAAGTTACTTCTGACAGGGGAATTACCTTACGGTTTGGAAGAAATAAAAACCAATGAAAACACTCTTCAAAGATGCACGTCTAAGAGATGCTTCAGAATTAAAATAATCCTGCAGGATCTTATATCCCATCAGTAGGGCAAGATGCAATTCTAAGAACCCGATGAACTGGCTACATCGCTCCACTACTAGTGACAAGAAGCGTGAGTCACCCTCTCATGCTTAAATCCCACAGAAGATTCTTACCTTTGCAGGCCCCTCTCTCATCTTCTTCATTTGATCCTTATACTTCACTAATTCTGCATCAAGCCTAGCAATTTTCTTGTCAATTGACTCAGCTCTGCTATCCACCTTTAATACACAATGGGGAAAACAAAGAAAAAACCCATTAAGTTTTATTCAGGTATTGGACAATAAAAAGAACAGCCTCAATTGTTTCTTCACTCAGCATGTTTTATAAACAGCTGAAAGTTTGTAGAGAATCCAAAACCAGAATCAATTGAAATACCTTCTACAAGGAACACAAGAACTATTCTGAGGTTGCAGGAAGCTCAGCCATTGTAACACCTTCTCATCATTTTGAGACACTTCCTTGCACACCCACTCAAGTCACAGTCTCTGTTCAGGATTTTCTGATAACATACAATGCCAGGGACTAAACCAGAACAGAAAAAGAAAAACATAGGTGTCCAATGCTGGCAAATAAAGGAGCAATGAAAAAGGTCAGGGATGCGTTCAGCAAGGCTAGAGGTTTATTTTTGGTGCGCAGAGAACATTAATCCTTCAGAATGATGCCTAGATTACTGGTTACATTTAAGAAGCCCAAACTTAACAACCATTTTTGACAAAGGTGCCTAACCTCTTTGTCAGAGACACACTTTTCCCATCACTTCCTGCCAAGGGAGCCAGGACACAGCAATTCCACCTGGCAGCTACTCTGAATTCTTGCTGTACTTTTGCTCCAAATCCCAATAGTAGCTGCATAACTCAGTAAGAGACCTCCAGCAGTCAATCCTAACAGCTCTGGTGCAAAGCATATCGCAGAGCTGTCATTATGGGAATATTTTAACCCTACTGCACAAGAGGGTTAAAGAAGATAATTACATAGCCAAATGTGGGTATAGATTGTTCTAACAGCATACACAAATTCATAAAAAAAAAAAACCAAACCCAAAGAAAGCCTCCTTAACATGAACTGACTATCACAGCATTTCTCTAGAAACAACAAAATAAAGCTTATTAGCTTCTCATTCCAAGGAGCCTCTCTAGGGATTAGAATATAATTACATTCCAATTATAGCATGAGACCAATCAGTGCAAATTTACAATTCTGACTTGCTAATAATGTGGCTAAACATTTATAATTATGCAGACTTTCATTTTGGTTTCTCAGTGATCCTTTTAAATCTCTGCTCTGTGACAGCAACATGCATTCGCATTTGCCAGAGGCATCTTGAACAGAACGTTTGATAGGAACACTCCACACAAGACATTAAAGTGCCTGGGCACAGCTGGCATTGAAAAAAAAATAATGTATTAAGCTTTCTATTATGTCAAATATTTTACTAATAGCAAGAGAGAGAGATTTTTGTGATTTTAAAATTCTCGTAGATTCAAAGTGTAGCACCTCAGCCAAGACCTTCATCAACCTCCTTCACAGGGGAAAACCCATTATTTGGTTGATTTCCATAATGATTCTCCTAGGCAGTACTAGCAGAAAACGGAGACAGATCCTCCTACATTGATTAACTACATAAAAATTTCACACACACATTACACAGGACACAGCTTTTAAAAATGCGAATGGACAGAATTGGGAAGAACAGATCCAATTTATCCAAAAGAAAACTAGACTGTGTATTAAAACTTGAAGAGCTGCTTTCTATTATTCATAAATAAGGCATACCGAGCTACATTTCATTGCTACAGAAGGGCCCTAAATGAAACAGAAGAAAGTGATCACGATATCCTAAACCCGTATTACACAAAATCACAGCTTATATCAATAAATAAATAAAGAACATCACATATAAAATTGAATTTTAACATTGTTGTCACTATTAGCCTTTTGTAAACTATCTGGCTTTTGTTCCTATGTTTTCTACTTGCTAATCTGAAAAAACATAAATTTGGAGTGCTTTTTAAAAGAAGAAAAATTAAAAACAATACCAAATACCACAGCTCCTGGCGCATCCTTTCTCCTACCGGCCCCATGACAACTTTGAGTCATCTGACTGTGCTCAGCCAGCAAGGATAAAAAAAATCTGCCACTCAGTGCAATGTTGAGGCAAGCACGGCAGGCACAACAAGGGAGCCAGCAGAAATTGCAAGGGAGAGCAGGAACATATCCACGGGGAGTAAGTGGGGAGACAGGAGGGCATCACACAGCCAGCTGGCAAACTCGATAGTAACAAGCCATCGAAGAAAAGTTGGGACAAGTGTTTCCTGGTTTTCTGCAAACACTTCAGGTTAGAGATCCCACACAACCAGCTCTTTAAATTAAAAAAATCTTGAATTGTTTAGATATCCTAAGGTCACACTTGTTCTCTTACCACAGAAAAAAAAAAAGCATATTGTGTGCTGATCTTGTTGGGGTCAGTCATACTACTTCTGCATACCCAGGAAAGAACATCCAAAACATAGGCGTAATTACTGCCTAAGAGTTGTCCACATTTTTAACAAATGTTAACGGAACATTAATCATTGCTCACCAAATACAGTAATTCCTAACTGCCATTTAATGGCTAATTACCATTGAGGTAACACAGCAAGAAATTTTACAAAGCAATTTGACTCTTTCAAAAGGTACAACAAAATGTGTCTAAGATTGAAAACAGCACTGAAGTGATGTTACTTAAGTCTCTAAACTGTTGAATTTAACATGGTAAAGAAACAGCGCGATTTTTTTAGTATCTCGCACAACTCTCTTCAACAATAATTCACATGCAATTTAAGGAAAAAAAACTAGTAATATCTCTAGTCCTGTAGCCAGACCTATACTAGAGACTTCACTATTGTGAAAAAGAACTGAAAATACAGCAAGTCTTTCACAAATCACATAGATTACTTCATGTAAATTGCTATAAAAAGTGAATTCATGAACCTGGACCTTGCAAAAGGAAGCATGTTTCTCCCCACACTTACTAGTATACAGAACTGTCTCAAATTTTAGTTCCATCCACAGAAATTGAAAGATGTCAAAACAGGGCAAAAGGCTAACATGGAGCTCAGTAGCAGCAGTTTATAGACTTCCTCGCACCAAAGAGCTGTGCTTGGAGCCAGCCCTTCATTTCTCAACAGCTGACCAACACAGGCTCTTCATTTTGTATCTTAAAAATCACCCTGTAACTCATTATTGGTTGCCAAAGTCACCACATACATAAAATGAACCTGAAACTCTGCTTTTCAGTTAACCTGCTGTCTTGTATAGCCAGATTTTCAGAGAACATAATTACAGACAACTAGAAGAGGATCAAAACTGCCTGCAGATCCTGGTGGGTGGCACTGACGACCACTTTTTTTGGAAAAAATCCTAAATTCCTGGTGTTGCCAATCAAAGCAGCTGTTTAAATTACACTTTTACATACCCCAAAAATCCACTGGGACTGAACAAGTTCTTAGTAGAAGACAGCCTCCTGGCATATCTGAATTTTGTTTTGATTTGCCTCAACATTAGAAAATGTACATTAAATTGGAACTAGCAAAATTAGCCCTGAAAAATCCAACAGACTAATACAGAATTGGTTGTTGTGAAGGAAAGAAGGTTTCCTGGTCTTCAGCTCACACTGCCGAAATGGCAAATTTAAGTACTAATAACAGTATCGCAGATGGATTTTGGAGTTCTAGCCATCCACTGAAGCATTTACTGGTAACAATGGGAAAGCCAATCCTGATTTTCAAGCACATGCTTTATTTACTGTTCTAATTAACATACTTGGAGCTATGTTTGGACTTAATACTGCTAAAAAGCAATACAGATGCTTCACCACTAAAATAACATACTGGGAAAAACAGTATGACCATTTCTCTCCCCATTCCAGCCACTGGCGCACACAAAAGACTGATGTGCATGGGTTTGTGTGGGTAGCACTGACAAATATTAGGTATTTAACTTAGAGAGTCCCTCCACTGCATAGCAAAATAAGTCTTCCGGGAGGAAAACTGTGATTTTCCACAGAAATTTTTGTTGTCAGGTTCCAGTGACAGTGCCTTAGTTAAACTCCATTTACACCACAACCATTACTGACCTTTCACTTGATTTTGTTACCCACTGAGACAAATAGTCAAGACCTCTATGTTCTTTCTTCACCTTTTAAAATTAGTTTACAACAGAATGAGCTGTAAAAACCTACCATGGTTTTCTTCCCAAACCTAAAAGCCAAAAGAACAGACTATGAAATGACAAGATTAGCCTTCTTAAAACTTTTCTTTGATCTTTTCAGACAGGTCAACCTTACAACAGCTGTGAATTGTTCTACCACATGCTTCCTCAGCATTTCTTTCGTGATTTGGGTTTGTTTAACTGTTCATCTGCACATCTCCACCACCAACCTGATGGCAAGCTTGTCTGTAGCAGACGGAACAATCTTCATCAGAAGGTGGTATCTACCCTCCCACCTTCTGTACCAGCCAGAGGGGCTGGTTCCCTTGCTCCTGTCCCTGCCTTCCCAAAACTTGGCAGGACAGGAGTTAGCTAGTGCAATCAGAGCACTAAAGTTCCCTGATGGAAATACTAAAAACATCCATGAGGACCATAAGGAGAGTCAGGTCTTACATGCATACTGTGTGCATCCATTTATGGGATGTGCTTCTATGCACGGGAAACAAATAGAGGCATGGGTGTATATACATACAAATGTATGCACCAGTGTACATGTACGCTCCTGCACATGCTGTGCTGATCCACAGGTGCATCCTAAAAATACACGTGTGCATATATACAAACACACTGTACCAAAGCATAGGCATGTAGCTATGTATATTCAAGTGTATATATATATATATATATACACACACACAAAATGTCATGGCTTCAGCTGGGATGGAACTGTCTTGCTAGCAGCTGGTGTGGGGCTACATTTTGGATTCAGGATGAGAGCAGTGTTGATAGTGCACTGATGCTTTTGGTTGTTGCTAAACAGTCAAGGCCTTTTCTGGTCCTCACACCAACCCCCGACAGCAAGCAGGCTGGGAGTGCACAAGAAGCTGGGGGGAGACACAGTCAGGACAGCTGATACCAACAGACCAAAGCGATATTCCATACCATATGATGTCATGCTCAGTATATAAAGCTCAGAGAAGAAGGAGAGAGTGAGAACGTTCAGAGTTATGACATTTGTCTTCCCAAGTAACCGTCATGCGTGATGGAGCCCTGCTTTCCTGGAGGAGGCTGGACACCTGCCTGCTGATGGGAAGCAGTGAACAAATTCCTTGTTTCACTTTGCTTGCATGTGGGGCTCTTGCTTTATTTATTAAACTGTTTTTACCTCAACCCACCGATTTTTTTCTCACTTTTTCCTCTTCTGATTCTCTCCCCCATCCCCAGTGGGGGGGAGAGAGCAAGCGGCTGCACGGTCCCCGCTGCCGGCCGGGGTCAAGCCACCACAGGCACACGCAGAGTCACCCCCACGCAGACACCGTGCCCGCACAGAGCTGTGTTTCCACACTCAGACGCACACACTCTCACAGGCTGTACCACCTCCAAACCACCGCACGCCCACGCAACCCCCCGTGCCTCCGGCTCACTTCCGCGTGTGGGCAGGTCCACGGACACGCAGTAACTCAGGCACGAAGCTCCACACCCGCACCCACCCGAGCAGAGGCTCGGCCCACGGGGCGCAGGCGCTCCCGGCGCGCCCTCAGCCCCGGGCCCAGGCCCCAGCGGGGACGGAGGGCCTCGCCCGGCCGGGCCCGCCCCACGGACCGGGTTGGCCGTGCCGCCCCCACGGTCGCCACGCTGCCCCCCTGTCCCTCCCGAGTCGGCGGCCAGGCCGAGCAACGCAATATCGGCCCCGGCCCCTGGCGGGGGTCCGGGTGCGGGCCCGGGCCCGGTCCCCCGGGGAAGGTACTCACCGTCCCGATGCAGTCGGTGAGGCTGGGCGGAGGCGCCTTCGGCTTCGCTTTACCGAAGAAACGGTTCATGGTGGCAGCGGCGGTGCCTCGGTCCCGGTAACGACAGCAGCGATCCCCACCGACCCGGAAGCCCACTGCCGGCCAGGCCCGACCCCGCCCCCCCGGCCGCCCCGAGGGCGGGGCCACAGCGAAAGCGGAAGGAAGCACTTGTAGAGCGGCACACCGCCCCACTTCCGCCCTCCCCTCCCCGGCGGCCAGCTGTGATTGGCCACCTGGGGGCACCACGCAGAACGTATTTAAAGGGTCCCGGCCGCGGGTACAAGGGAGCCCGGCGTGAGACGTGAAACGAAAGCATGTTGTATTTGTTTTGTTTTATTTATTTTTTATGTTAAGAACACTTCTTTTTTTTTTGTACAGGAGTTACTGAGGACCTAACATGTCTTTAGGCTTCACCCA
>VFFE01009111.1:1775271-1920253 GCA_008921705.1 Burhinus oedicnemus
GAGCAGTGTTGATAGTGCACTGATGCTTTTGGTTGTTGCTAAACAGTCAAGGCCTTTTCTGGTCCTCACACCAACCCCCGACAGCAAGCAGGCTGGGAGTGCACAAGAAGCTGGGGGGAGACACAGTCAGGACAGCTGATACCAACAGACCAAAGGAATATTCCATACCATGTGATATCATGCTCAGTATATAAAGCTCAGAGAAGAAGGAGAGAGTGAGGTCGTTCAGAGTTATGACATTTGTCTTCCCAAGTAACCGTCATGCGTGATGGAGCCCTGCTTTCCTGGAGGTGGCTGGACACCTGCCTGCCGATGGGAAGCAGTGAACAAATTCCTTGTTTCGCTTTGCTTGCGTGTGAGGCTCTTGCTTTATTTATTAAACTGTTTTTATCTCAACCCACCGATTTTTTTCCTCACTTTTCCCTCTTCTGATTCTCTCCCCCATCCCCAGTGGGGGGGAGAGAGCAAGCGGCTGCACGGTCCCCGCTGCCGGCCGGGGTCAAGCCACCACAGGCACACGCAGAGGCACCCCCACGCAGACACCGTGCCCGCACAGAGCTGTGTTTCCACACTCAGACGCACGCACTCTCAGAGGCTGTACCACCTCCAAACCACCGCACGCCCACGCAACCCCCCGTGCCTCCGGCTCACTTCCGCGTGTGGGCAGGTCCACGGACACGCAGTAACTCAGGCACGAAGCTCCACACCCGCACCCACCCGAGCAGAGGCTCGGCCCACGGGGCGCAGGCGCTCCCGGCGCGCCCTCAGCCCCGGGCCCAGGCCCCGGCGGGGACGGAGGGCCTCGCCCGGCCGTGCCGCCCCCACGGTCGCCACGCTGCTCCCCTGTCCCTCCCGAGTCGGCGGCCGGGCCGAGCAACGCAATATCGGCCCCGGCCCCTGGCGGGGGTCCGGGTGCGGGCCCGGGCCCGGTCCCCCGGGGAGGGTACTCACCGTCCCGATGCAGTCGGTGAGGCTGGGCGGAGGCGCCTTCGGCTTCGCTTTACCGAAGAAACGGTTCATGGTGGCAGCGGCGGTGCCTCGGTCCCGGTAACGACAGCAGCGATCCCCACCGACCCGGAAGCCCACTGCCGGCCAGGCCCGACCCCGCCCCCCCGGCCGCCCCGAGGGCGGGGCCACAGCGAAAGCGGAAGGAAGCACTTGTAGAGCGGCACACCGCCCCACTTCCGCCCTCCCCTCCCCGGCGGCCAGCTGTGATTGGCCACCTGGGGGCACCACGCAGAACGTATTTAAAGGGTCCCGGCCGCGGGTACGAGGGAGCCGGGCGTGAGACGTGAAACGAAAGCATGTTGTATTTGTTTTGTTTTATTTATTTTTTATGTTAAGAACACTTCTTTTTTTTTTGTACAGGAGTTACTGAGGACCTAACATGTCTTTAGGCTTCACCCACTGATCAAACTGGTCTGACGTCAGGAACCCCAGCTTTATGGCCGCTTCTTTCAAGGTCGACCCCTCTTTGTGCGCTGTTTTGGCAATCTTGGCTGCTTTGTCATAGCCTGTAACAAAACAGAACGAACAAGCTAGCCATCTGCGGTTAGAAGTGGGGAACTAGGGGCACACCTGGCCCTTGGAGAGTGGCTTTGCCAAACGCGGCTACTCGTGCGTCACTTCTGCGCAGCAGAGTTGCGCCAAATGTTTACACCAACTCCCCACTGAACCTGAAGGTAAAGGGTGTTATTCTGGTCTTCACACATTTGGATCACAGTTCTGTGTGACTTTCTCCTTTAAGAAAAAAAAAAATAATCTCATAATCTTTCACTTTTCATTCTTAGCAGTCACATCACAATGACAGGTACACAAATTCTCCCAATCTCCTTTTTTTTTTTTGACTCTCATCAGAATTATTTTTATAATGCGCTGGTACAGCCACTGCAAAGAGGACACATCTTTTTCATCACTAATATTAATTGGTGACATTAAAGTGAATTAACTTTTGGCCTGAGCTATGACTTGGTCTCCTAAACATTGTGACAATAGAAACAATGTTTGCAAACCAGCGTTACTGCAAAATATTTCAGTATAATGTTTTGAGAAGTTCCCGAGCCTTAAACCTACCTATATGCGGGTTAAGTGCTGTTACCAACATCAGGGATTCACTCATTAGTTTGTTGATCCTGTCTGTATTGGCTTGGATTCCAACTACACAGTTGTCAGTGAAAGAAACACAAACATCTCCAAGGAGTCTTGCAGAGTTCAAAACATTTTTAATCTAACAAAGAAGAAAAAAATACCAGCTATTACATTCAGATATTAATAGTTGCAGAGCCTGGCACATTCGTTCATAACCAGTGCCCTCCCCTCCACCCCCCACAATACCCGCTTCTTTAACGGGCTGTTGGTAGAAAAGGAGTACAGTGAACAGCACACCCTCCTCCCTTTGCAGGCTAAGCTCAGCCACTCCTGTTTAAAGGAATTTGTGAGGAGCATCTCATAGCAGAACTCTTGCATTAAGACCGCAGTACATATCATCATTTTGCTGTAACAGTTCACAAATAACCAAGTGAAAAATATGTGAAGGCTTGTGATTCATTGCCATTTCCTCCCTCCCTCAGGTACCAATCAAGAGAAGACATCTAAAAATATAAAGTACAATAACGTCTGGCATTAGTCCTCTATTCTGACAATCTATAATGCGCCACTCTTTTTTTGGAGAGGTGTCTGTTTCTATCAAAATTTATCTTCTGCTAGGTAAACCTCCTGGCTGTTCAGTAGGACTTTTTGTCAAAACCAGGTGCTGTATATTTAGAAGAAGTTTGTTCAGATGGAGGGGAAAAAAAACAGTACCCTTAACAGACACAGCAAGGAAGAGAAAAATACTAATTTTAATATAAGATTTCAATTTTTTGCAATCATTTCTTACTAGCTTAATAAAAAAGCAGTATCAGTCAGTATACACTGTGTAGAAAAATAACATATGACATGCTGCTCCCTCTGTGTCTCTTATTTCTAACAAGATGAAAAAATCTCAAAAACTTTCTTTTTATTTCTATTGAATATTAGGATCTTTTTCGTAACTCGCCTTCGTTCTTTTTAAAGTATCATGCCTACACTAACATCTATACTATTCCTTCAACATCTTACACACAGTATGTATCTTGGTGTATCCTGCTCACACTGTAGAAGGCAGACATTATTTTAAATACTGAAGTCTAAGACTAATCATTTACAATTTTACATAACTCACTTGCCAAAAGCCTGTAATCTTTTATTATTCAGCAATAACAGAAATTAGTAACAGATAGCTGCTAAAGAAAAAAAACCTCCTTTTTTGCTAAAATACCAAATTCTCTTTGGCTTTGGACAAAATTTTGTCTCTGTGTTCCTCTCTCCGTTTCCTTAGACTGATGATAACCATACATTTTTAAAATAAAAGCTTATCTGCGTAAGATAGTTTCACGTAAAAAACATTGCCAGTTCCCTGTCAAAATAACAAGGACTTACCATACAAAAGAATAACATTTCTTCTCACATTTTTCTCAGCTTCTCTGGTGCTTGTATTGACCAAACGCACACTGAGGTTTTTTCCCCTGTGTTATCTGATTGTACAAATGATGATTTTAAAAGTCCTAGATACTTAAAACTTTATGAACTTACCATCATGGGCTTAAAAACATTCAGTTCAAAGTGTCCATTGCTACCTCCTACAGTAACAGCAACGTGGTTTCCCATAACTTGGGCGGCCACCATGGTTACAGCTTCACACTGGGTAGGGTTCACTTTTCCTGTTGTGGAAAGGAGAGAACAAGGTTACCAAAAAATAAAAAAATAAAAATAATGAAAAAAAAATCAGTACTTCCTGCATTTACCAAATCACATTCAACAGAAGATGTTTTGTCGGAGGTAGCATGTCTTATTCATCTGTATCTGTGCACCACAGAAAATAAATTATTTCCATACATGATATTAAATTCACTGTACTATTCCAGTAATTCAGCTAGGATTTTTAAAGCAGCTGTGGCTGCTTTAGCAATCTACCAAGACTTTGAGCTGGACAAAATGTGCATGAGCTAAGCAGCTGTTAATTACCACAGTTCTTAATAGTCAAGAGATTATAACCTGTCTTTATTCATGTAAGTAGGCATTTCTGGTAAACCATTACCAAATCTCAGTCAATTTAAGAAAACTATTACTAATTTGTTAGAATTACTTTGTAATAAAATTGAAACACTGTTTACTTTATCAGGAGAAAAAGCCCCAACCAAACAAGTAAGAGTGGCCACCTAACAAGAAAGTTCTGGGGTTGCTTTCATTTCTAGAAATATTCCTAGTAAGAACATTCATTATCTGCTTTTTTTGAAAGCCAGATATGCTCACGAACTGTTTCTCTTATAATTTATCATATAGAAAGAATACGCTTAGAATAGTCTTGGATGTACAATACTCGCATACACATACTTTTTTTAGAAGAGAGGCAAGGAAGGGTTACTAATATTATTCCTTCCTTTCTTATCCTCCCATACACTGGGATCATTGCAGACGAGAATATGTGAGTACATAATGCTAATTAAGGTAAGAAGTAAAGACAGAAGTCAATTTACATCATGATATTACTACAGTTTATAGATTAGATCATTTAAAGCTTGTTTCAGTAAAGTCTTTACACAAAAATTGTTTAGAGCTTGCAATTCTAAAAGAAGATGTTGTACTGATAAAGTCATGTTATGTGTTTACAGATACTACTCTCCACCAAATACTTCCCAACAAATAGCTGTGCAAGCAAGTATTTTTATGAACAGAAATTTTGGTAAAATATGGCAGAAGATAAAAAGAGGTGTTGAATCATGGACTTACTGACATTTGTTTGGTATATATCTTTTAAGAGTTAGTGATCCAAAACAAAAGAAACTGGCAATTTTTCTCTGTCTGTTTTCTCTGTACCTGGCATGATGCTGCTTCCTGGTTCATTTTCAGGCAGGATGAGCTCTCCTAGTCCAGAGCGTGGTCCAGAACCCAGGAAACGAATATCATTAGCTATTTTCATCAGACTACATGCCACTGTGTTCATAGCTCCACTGAGTTCAACTAGAGCATCGTGAGCCGCAAGAGCTTCAAACTTATTTGGAGCAGTGACAAAAGGCAAACCTACAGGAAGGGCAGAAAATACTAAATCAGTGAGGCACTTCCTTGCAGACCAGATAATCAAATACATAATTAGCTTAATAAAAAACAAAAAAAAAATTAATAACACTGTAAGATCATCTTCCTTCTCTAGACCTTTTCCCACAAACGTATTTTTTAAACAGACTAAATTCAATACAAAAGACACAATAAAAGTCACTAAAATATGGAATAATATGAAATTTGCCCATGTACCCACGACAAAGGTACAAGTTTCAAGCTTTCATACTGTTGTTGCATACTAAACATTGCTTTGCACCACAGTACTCTGTGAATGTCAAGAACCTCCTACAAGTTAGCCCAAACACCTATTTCTTCCATTAGATCAAGTTAGATTCTTTCGATTGTGAGTTGCTGGGATGCTTTCTCCCATTTACAAAAACAGAGGTTCTTGCAGCACAGTGCAGACATTACGATAAATAAAAAGTAATCACAATGGAATTAGCTACTTGAAGAAAAAAGGTGCATCCAAGTATCAGCACTGGGAGGGAACAGCAAACCAGACAGAACATGTGAAAGCTGATTCAGACTTAGGCGGATGCCTGAAACCACTGCCAACAGCAAAAGCACAGCAGCAAAGGAAGCAACAGCTCTGTTTACGTTAATGAAATAACAAGATTTAAGGCTAGGCTCCATAATGAAAAACATTTCTTCAGGGCTTTTCCCTGGAAGAAAAGTCTCAGCAGAATTTTATTAGTGGTAATGGACATTACTAAGGACTGACTGTGGGCTGGACTTCTGCCTCACAAAACCACTGGTCTGAGCTTACAATACCAGTTCAAACAAGAGCTGCATAACCCCCATAATTTCTAGTGTTCTGCAGTTCCTGCCAAACACCAAATCCCACCCAATTTGCATGGGCTTCTGAATTGCATAGCTGCCTTCTCAGTTGCAGAGATCATTCCAAACTTTCCCTTTTGCCCTTGCCAATAAACTTCCCCTATAAGAACACATGGAACTTCACTAGTCTGCCCTACTTGTTTTCAACTTGTACAACCTGCCCATATGGTACATCTAACAAGCTTTAAGATGGGAGAGCTTCCTAACACCACTGACTGCTTCTTCAAGCACCAAAACAAGGCCTGTACTGCTTCCCAGCAGCTGTTGCTTATGAGAAGTTACTTCTTCCCTCTCAGGGTACAAGAAAGTCTTGACCCTCTACAACACAGTGACTAACAGATCCATTGAAACAAAAATACTGTTCATAAGCAGTTTCAGATTTTACACCAGATTTAAATGACAGACATACGCATTCATTTTGGGGGCAATTTAAAAGCTGATACTGTGCCACAGAAGACCTGGTTTACAGATCAAAAAACTCAATGGCTCTGTAAATTAAGTTTTAAGATCTGGAAAGATAGCATAAAAAAAAAATCAGACAGCTTTTACTCTTTCACATGAAAAAAATGTAGTGGCTTTGGGAGGGTTTCTTCCCCTTCTTTTGCGCCAAGTCACTGTAGATTAAGAGAGCCAGAGGAGCAAAGATCAAGAGAGAAGCATTATAGCTGGGCTAATAATAGAAGCCTGAAACTGTACCCCTATCCACAAAGCCTTGCTCAGAAAAACAGGGTAGTTTCAGTCACTTTCAATGCACTCAGTATAATTATAAAAATACATTGCATGAAAAATCCTAAGTATAAGGCATATAACATACGGTATTAACAGAAAATTTAATGTTAAAATATAAATACAATTTGAGCTTATGAGAAGTATGGAAACTGAAAGATTTAGTTTGAATTTGACTGTATGTTACATATACTGCTTTACTGATAACTCCAAAATATCATTCCTCACCTGTCAGTTCAGCCACTTTAGCAGCAACTTTCTCAGCAAAACCAATTCTTGTGTTTAACCCCGTACCAACTGCAGTCCCGCCAGCTGCCAGCTGATATACTCTTGGCATGGTTGACTCAATCCTAGCCACACCATATTTAATTTGTTGCACATAGCCACTAAATTCCTTTGAAAGAAAGGAGGACAAAATAAAGGAAGAAAGACAACAACCAAGAATAAGCATCTAGAATTATTTAGATTTTTAACATGATTGGACTAATTTATTTAAAAACCTGATGGCACTGAACTTTACCCAAATGCTCAATCTTTGCATATTTTCATTAAGAAGGAAAGTCTACATATATTAGAAGAATGCTCTCACACTACAAACAATTACACATAAAAACAACCTACATATATAAAAATGTATACACAACACATCTTTGTCTTGCCTTTTGTCTCAGTGTGTACTTGGCAGGATCTGAATCCAAGATAAATCAGATCTCAGATTAAACCAGTGTTCTCAAGGTACAATTAGAGAAACAGATCTTAGGCTTTGTTCACTTAATTTTAGTTAGTAAACCCCCCCCGTGCATTCTTGGAAAAAATCCATAAATGTTACATGGATTTTTATCAGTTCAGTTTAAGTTAATTCATTACCAAATTAATGTAATATAAGCCATTCTTGACAATACGATAACAAAGATTTGCTACCATATATACACACATATGATCATATATAAAAGATTTTCGTTCAAAATACTTAGCAGTTCTATGTGTTGGCAAAACCTCATTTATATAAGCTTACAGATGACAGACTGACTACCTTCTTCCTTCCAATTTCAGTGTAACAGAAATAGCACATTGTGTTATTTGATAATGGAATATCTTTTAAAAATTATTTATATCTTAATACTGTTAGAAGTAAAACACATATGGAAAAAAATTAAGAAAATTTATGATATAGTTTAATTAGAGTACCACATCCAGCAAACTCCAATAAAGATGAAAATATTCTGACTGAGATTCAGCCAGTTTCCTGTAATTTCTCTTAAACTATCAACTTAATTTAGGCCTCCTCAAGCTTGCCAAGTTTGCCTCAGTTTCCTCCAATTTATTTATAAGAATTTTCCAAACAAATGCATAATTTTTTTTTACCTGTCCAAGCGTAAGTGGAACAGCATCTTGTGTATGAGTGCGACCTATTTTTATGATTTGGGAAAACTCTTTGGATTTCGCTTCAAGTGCATTCTGTAGCTTCTTTAGTCCAGGTAGCAACACCTCATTAACTTCCTGGGCAGCAGCGATATGCATTGCCGTTGGGAAAGTGTCATTTGAACTCTGCGAAGGAAGTTCAAGAAATTTATTTACAAGCTTTTCTCACCATTGTTGCTGTAAGACGTATATGGCTTGATTCTCTTTATTTTATAAACAAGAAGAAACTAAACTAGGAGTAAGCAACTTAGGAATGTTCCACAAGTCAATCTGCAGGAATAATTGAATCTTCCAAATTCCAGTCCAGTAACTTATTGATAAAATCAACTTTTTATAACTATACCAAGAGAAAGTTAACTTGAGTAGATTGTTCACAACAACATTGGGACAAAAAAAAGAAAAATAATCACTATAGTAGTTATGAGAGATGGGTAACAAATGGATGGATGATTTTAAAGGAATTGTAGGTGACTTAAAAAAACCTACGTGTTGCTTTGATAATGCTATCATAAATCCATAGTTCCCAGGATACTGAGTAGGCACAAAAGATCAAGAAGGGATACAAGCAAGTCAGTGGCTTAAACTTCAGTTAATCTGAAGGAAATATTGAGAGTGAAGTATAATAAAAAGGCCTGTCAGTATTCTTGGGGAAAAATTACCCATTACAGGACTTTAGCCATTTTAATATTCTTTCTATATGCTTTATGTAATGCATTATGGAGGTAACAGTTTTAAGTATCCAACCTTTAGAAACTTGATCTATATTTAACTTATTTAAGACTGTCTCAGTAGCAGTGGTTGTCACCAGACCACCTCTGCTCACTACATCATGTGTGAATTCATCTGTTATGAATGAGTTCAAAATTTTTAATCTATAAAGCTCATACTGACCAACATTTTAAAGTCCATTTAAACTGAAAAACCCAAAAAATTGTTACCAAAGCTGTACACAAAACTTTTTTTTTTTAATCGAAACAGTGGCCATAAGAGAATTCACAATTTAAAAAGAAAAACAAAAACTTTTGACATTAAAAGAAATATAATAAAGTATAATACAAGTATAACGACCTGGCTTTTGTTAACATGATCATTCGGATGTACTGGGTTTTTGCTCCCCAGTTTGCCCCCCATTATCTCAATGGCTCTATTGCTGATGACTTCATTGACATTCATATTGGTTTGAGTTCCAGACCCAGTCTGCCACACTACCAATGGAAAGTGATCATTTAATTTTCCTTCAGCTACCTATAATGGAAAAAGAGAGAGAAAAGTTGTCCTACTGGAACAAAACAAATTAAAAAGCATAAACCTGAAAATTTTATAGCTATAATTCAAATAATGTTCTCCATTATATTTGTAAATCTACATGTAACAGTTGTGAATTTATACCAAAATAATTAAGAGAGCTTGATATAATACCAGATATTAAAAGGACAATAAACTTTTGCTATGCTTTTTGAAGATGCTGAATTCTGAAACACCGAGAAATACGTAATTTGATTTCATGTTCTAGAGTCATAGAAAGAAAGATTTTTAAAAGGTCTTTTAGGTTATATCTTCTGTTTCCCAACAATGCAGATGATTTTATAAGTCCAAAAACACACACACACACATACAACCCCTTCCCAAATTATAAAGCAATTTGGATTCTGATCTTCCTGGGTAGGACAAGAGGTAGTACGTGCTGGTTCTCCTTTCCACAGTTATTTGCTCAGCTTAGTAAGATCTCCCAGGGAAGGAAAATAGTTTCTCAATCAGAGCACATAAAGTGCTTCAGGGTACTGATTCAGTGTCATTTGTCTCCTTGGGTTCATGACCATCCTTTGGGTGTCAGAAACACCAGTTCTCAGACAGTGCTTATCTGTTTACAAACTCCTCATCAGCACGGGTGCACTGCTTTCTCCTAGGAAATCAAGCTCAACAGCTGCACAGTTTCATCATGAACACTGATCACAGCTACACAACAATTTGAATTAGGGGCATTCAGAAGTCCATTCCTCATGGGAAATAGTCCCCCAGAGGAGATGTTTTTGCCAAAGGCCATCTGTCACACACATGCAGTACATGATACTTGTATAATTGGACTAAGAAATTTCTCCAGAAATAAATTTCATGCAGGGAAGTTCCAGACCTCTTACACCTGTAGACATTAGATTTTGCATCAACAAAATGAGCTGGCAGATGGTTGCTGGTATCAAACACCTTCGTCCTGTAAGGCATGCTTTCCCTAATACTGCACTGGACCTACATGGCTTTACATTGAGAGGTGCCTAAAAAGGACTTGTGACGGCCTTTACTGTACCTCAAGTGTAAGCAAATATGTTACACATATAAACATGTAAGAGAATCACATGGAGTGAAAAGGATTCATATGTATCGACTTGCTGACTGCCTATGGGAACAAGGTCCTGATCAGCCAAAAATCACTATATCAACTTACGTCTTCTGTTGGCAGGCTATGACAACTACCATCTCAAATCAAAATGGAACAACAGGTACAAATACTCTCCTGTTTGATCTACGTTTTTGGAGCCTGCTGAAACTTATATACATTTAGACATTTTTCTAAATATGTGTTTGTGATAGTATGAAAATCTGCGCTCAGAAGAATCACCCCCATGCCTATTAGCCTCAGCAAAGTCGAGAATGTGAAGCAAAGGATCTGTTGCCATGACTCTGAGGCTACATAACTATCTCCAGATTACCAGGACACGTCAGATCCTCCTGGAATCATGCTCTTTAGGAAAGAATCTTATATATTTCCCATCTTATACAGGGGGAAAGTTCCAACCTCCAAAAGTAACTCGATTCCTTGCTGTATCTCTTTCGGTTATATTAGAAAATTATTTTGGAGGTAAGGGAAAGGATAGCACCGCAGGGGTGTTTTTATAACACAACAGAAAAGCCCCAAACAACTTTCAGAACCCATGAATCTAAACTAAGTAGCATTTAGCCACCAAAACTTCTGATCCATCTTTAACTAGGAGAACCCTAGAAACCAGAAGAAGAGACTGGACATATTGTGGAGTTCTCAATAGCTCTTGGGTCTTGGGACTTATGGTGCTACAGCTGGCAGGAAGAAGATAAGGCCTCCTGCAAATACTGAAATATTTTGAAGCTAGTCAGAACAAGAAAGCTCTGTAAAACAATGCTTCTAGATAAATATATCTGTTGATTTACACAAAGCAACACATGTGTTATTACCATACCTCAAATAAGGGTCATTCACAACTCTGTGCACTTGGGTGGCATTTATCCTGAGAAAGAGGAGATGCCTCTGTGTGTCACATCGTGTCCTCTTTAGCTATAAAAGTGATACTTAAAAAGCACAGATGTACTAGTAAGCTTAAGCCTGAAGAGGAAATAGACTAGTAACAGAGAAACTTTTTGGATTGCAGATGGTCTTCGCATTACCAAGATGCAATTGCTTAAGAGATTAGAGACTTCCAAAATGAAAAAGCTTTGTTTAGCATGTTACTTCAGGTTAGCTGAATGAACTGAGATTCCATTCCCCTCCTAGGTTTTTTTTATGCTGTTCAACTGGTAGAGTCAACACTAAGCAAGTAATGAGTAGTCTTAATAGAGAGGAAAAATTACATTGTTTTTATAACTTAAGTATCGAAATGTATTTGAATATTCTATCATTTCTATAAATGTAAGAAGTAAAACAGTAAAACATACTAAGTAAATGATTTCTCAACCTGAAAAACAAAATTTACTAACAAAAAATGCCTTCCTCTAACATCTGAGAAATGCAAGAGCTCCTTCCTCAGCCTCCAAACTTCTTGTGAAAAGCTTAACAAAAATACAATGACAGTTCCAGTATGTTGAACAGTTTGTTCCTACCTCATTTGCCGCCTTTACGATAGCATTAGCAATCTTTGGGTCAAGACCGTAATCTTGATTTACTTCAGCAGCTGCTCTCTTCAAGATGCCAAAAGCCCTTATAACTTGAACCTGAGACACAAGAGTAAGTTTAAATACGTAATTTTTTCCCCAAAGGACATTTTAGGAACCTAGTTCTAAACCAAACTCTTCCTGAACTTAAATCCAGCAATAGTCCATCAACCAAACAGCAATCAGGTCACATGACCTGTGCTCCCATTAACAGTAACTTTTATCCAAGCAGTCCAGAAAGTAGTACACAGCTCATCCTTTCTTTGTAAGTCCAGGTATGCTTTCTATATTGAAACAGATTACATGCATTAAAATGAACAGAAAAGGAGAACTGGTTCTATTTCTAAAATAGCCTTTATGAGGGCAAACTGACATATGTTTCAATACATGGAAAGCCAAGGCATGACAAAGCCCGTGCACACTAATGCTCTATGCACAGCTACACGTGAAAAAAATAACTTCGTATCAACTCATGCTACACTAAACATCTTCAGCAACAAACTACATAACGCTATAGCAAACAAACCATTCCATTCAGTCTTTCATCTTCAGAAAAACGATAGATTTCTGTTCATCTCGGTTATTAAAAAAATTAAGCAACATAGTAAAATAATTATCCAAAAGCAACATTCAGTTTATTTAAATGAAACAAAAAGTATTTCTAACACAGAACAGTATCTTGCCACGGAATTTCTAACTTTAACTAAAATTCAAAGTTGCTCATATTCCCAGCAGAAGTCTGACAAGGTATTCACTCTCACATCCAAAACATACTTAAAGAGAAGAAATGAACACAGCTTTAAATTACTTACTGGCATTCTTTCTGAAACACCTCCGATCTTGAAGTTCATTGTAGATCTTACAGTCTGGGCACCATAGTATTTGTCACTCGGGACCTTCAGTTCACCAAAGGTATCATATTCTATCCTAAAAGCCTCTTGAGTGGACTATGGAAAAGGAAAAAAAAAATGTATTTCAAACACTGGTAAACAGCACAAACTTTTTGAAAGCAGATACAGTTCAGAAAAAATGTGCAAGAAGTGGGAAAGAACAAACAAAGACACACAGCTAGTCACAGGTATTTTCCAATTATATCTTCCAAGTTAAGACATTTTTCTAGTTTGAGCACCTGTCTCCCTAGAAGTCACAACAATGTGTAGCCTAGCAGACCCACTGGTGACAGGCAGTACTGCAAGACTTAAGACCTCAGCTACCCACCGTACAAAACACGTCACACTGACAAAAGACTCGGTTTCTTCTTTTTGAAGAATTAGTAACTTATCTTACAATTTACAGAAATGGTGTTTTGTTAAAACCAAACTGAAGAACTAGCATGCTAAGAATTCAGGTGGCATCTGCCCAGGCAACAGACATGTAACACAATCCCTATTTGAAATCCACACTGCACAGAGGACAGAAGAAAAAACTGGAAGGGAGCAACTGATTAATCCAGTACCAAGTTACTGACAATTAATTATCTTCTTAAGCCTAATAAACCAGGAACACAGTTTCCCTAGCTGTGCAACACGAAGAAACTGCATCTAGGTATATTTTGTGCAATTTTTATGTAAGGCACTATTTCTTTACCACATACACACCTAGCATGCATCTAACACAGCCAGAGGTAAATTAATTTCAGCTGACATACACTAACTAAAAAGTAATTTTTTACTTTTTGTGAAACAACCCATTCATTTGTGAAGTAATCACATCCACATGCAGCTCTACAAAGATTATGGGACCGGACAAGAAGTTTACTCTTCCTCCCCCCATGCCTTGGTCAGCAAAGTCCTAATTTTCTGTGAGAAAGTTGTTCATCTTTCCCCAGATGAGGAGGTTACCTTCTTGCAGAATCTTCAGGAAGGAGAAGAGGTCTTTTTTAATTCTTAATCACAGATGGAGTAAAACAATCCCAGCTCCACGTGTAGGCTATATACAATGCCAGGCTTTGACCTAATTGTGATCCTCAGGGGTGAGTCCTTGGGATAGCTCTATTAGAGCATCAAGTCAGTGTTGCAGCACGGTGAAACAAGAAAAGCAAATGTTGGAAAATATTAAGAAAAGCAGAGAATACAAGAAGAAACATCGCTGGGCCACCATGGTTCATCTAGACTCTGAAGTCTTTGTGCAGATTTTGGTTCTTTTGTCCCCAAAAGTGTATTATTGGAAACAGTTCAAAGAAAGGCAATAAGGGTGATGAAAGGTAGGGAACAGCTTGCTTGAGACAACTGGCTTTTTCATTCAGAAAAGAGACAACTTGGGGTTTGAAGGAAAACTGAGGACAATAAAAGCATCAGAAGAATGGCAATAGGCATTAGCTGCTCGCTGTCTCTTCCAATACAAGAAACAGGAGCCATAACGTTAGGCTAGTAGGAGTCAGGTTCAAAGCCAGGAAAAGGAAGCAGCTCTTCACACAAGTAGCAGACTGATGAAACTCCTTGCCAGCTGATGCTATGGCTGCAAGAATTCCGCACAATTTCAGGGAAAGCAAGATAAGCACTCAGAATATCTAAACTGCGTTATTATGCAAACCACAGACTCAGGAAATCCTCTGATGTAAAAATGAAGAGTCTGGGTCAGAGTAAGAGGGAAGCATCATATATGTTTGCAAAGTTCTTACTCTTCCCTAGGCGTGCACTCCTGAAGTCAGACTGTTCCTCTCCTTCCTTGGTCTGTTTTACCTGCTCCTTGTTTGGTGGGTCCCAGTCTTCTTGGACAGGAGTATAGCTGGGTTTGGGGCAGAACACCCTCTCCAGCAACACTGACTTTCTGCAGCAGCCTGTCCAGTCGGCATCACTGTGGATGGCAAGCTGCAGGCATTAGTGGCATCAGGGGTGTTCCAGCCTTTTCACTGTCCTAAGCGGTGTTCCCAGCCAGGTGGAGATGCTCTGCCATCAGGTACTCCAACAGCCACATACCAGAGACACCAGTCCTGCTCACTTAGGGCAGCACTCTTGCGGAGCAGGTTGTGCATGTGACCAAAAAGAAACTGCAGTCCAGCCCACAAACAGCAAAGGTTAGCTCTAGCTGTCCTGCTCCCCACACCTTGTGTTTTGGCTGATGCTCTCCCAGACACTGACCCCAGAAGAATACAAAGCTTAGTGTGGACCAGTATGATATTCCTATGTTCTTTAATCCTCTTTATCCTATTTTAATCACTTAGCATTCATTTACATGCTAACAAGAAACAGAACGTAGTCAGCACTTATTTACTATCTTACTACCAAAAAATGTTTAATGGGGATGCTTGTGGGTGTTACTGTACATGTGCACACACTAATATTCCAACAGCAGATATCATTGATGGATAGTTTCTAAAGATCTCTGCTTTTGCTATCTGGACACCTTGTATAAGCAGACAATGTCAAGCTCTTCCTAGAGCTGGATAAGCAGAACCAATTCACTTCCAAGTCCAGCTCTTGATGTCAGTCGTTCAATCACCAAAAGTATCAACGCTCAAACAACATAAAAAAGTTAAACTACCTGTAATCTTTTAAACAAAAAAACTAGCAGTTGCACAATTGATTCCTCAAACTCACATAATTCCAATGTCAACAATGGTGAAACAAAGATAAATAGGATCAGTACCTCCTCGTACAAGTACCTTTTAAGAAAAATTACTTCCCTAGCCAATTCCATGTTACACACATTCACAAATGCCAATGAAGTTAACAGGGTAAACTGCTTTAAGCTGAATGTCATTTGCTGATTAACAGAGTAAAAAGTAACATTAGGAAAAAAAGCAAAGTGATTTTTTTCATCATATTAAAGTAACTAAACTAATTTCATCACTACCCTCAGACTAATGTAGCAGCCTGCAGAATGCACTGTCTGAATTTTAATGTAAAAAACATACTTCTCCCATTTCTTTGATGGAATTCACCCTCTTCGGTGGCTTTATGTCCCAGTTCCCCTATCTAAAGCAGTTTCTGCAGTCACTCCTTGCCTTAGGGAACCTGCTGTGAAATAGTACAACAGTAGCTCACTTATGTCAACCCTCCAGTGGGCCACAGGAGAAGCCAAAAGGAGACCTAGCAACTCTGCCACAAGCCAAGGGTAACTCCTGAGCTCACTTAGCTTCTATCACAGCTACAGCAAGTCTCAGCTCAGAACTATTATTCCTCATCTTTACAAAACGATTTTTTTTTTTACAGGCCTGACAAGGTGTGCTCTGCCCCCCAAAATCCTAAGAATCCATAGTCCAAAGCTTACACAGTTATGCAAACATAACTGTACCTTTGCCTTGTTGCAGGGAACTAATTAGCTAGAACTGATTGCACCATAATGCACTGGAGACATCCAAATGGCAGAACTGCTGCAATAATGTTTCCCATGGAAAATTACATTCTGCTCTAAGTATGGGGCAACTTTTGGATATAAGTATTTCAATTCAAAGAATCATAATTTTTAGCATGTCAAAACCAATCTTTAAAGGCCAGCAGAAAATGAAAATTGTGCTCAACTGCTCTCCTTTAGCAGATTAATGTTTCCATTTTTAAGCATCATTTCTCCTTTTAGTACCAATTGAGTCACAAATTCTGAAATTTACTCTTTAGAAACCAAAACCAAGTATTTACAACATTCAGCCAAAGAAGGAAAGAACATTATGACCACAATTCCATTTGAAACATCCTGTGCAATTTAGCTCTAAGTTAAGGCAACACAATAGTTATACTGTAGAACAACATGCACATTTGGTTGTGTCTACACAAGGTGTTCCAGAACACAACTCTTGCTGCTGAAAACTCCCTGCAAACATCAAAAAGTAGTATGTTGGGGTTTTTTTTAATTTAAACACTTGTTGGTACATTTTTGGTGGTCCTCTTGGAAATAAAAACATACAAAATTTTCCTGTAAGAACTGAAGGGCTGCTTGAGTCCCAAATTCGCTGAGGGGCATTTTGCTGTAACTTTTGCTGTTATTTAAACCCAAGCAGTTAATAATGTCTATTTACAGGCCAGGTCATATTTTTGACCAGCAAAGAAAAAAACATATGTATTTCATGTGAGACTGCAGCCTTTCATAAATACCGGGTCTTCAGCAAGTAAATGAAGACCATGAGCTATAATGTTTTTCTTGGATGATGCCAAACAGCAAAATAAAAAAGGGAACCATCTGGCACATCAATGGTTGATGAGTTACATGGTCTGCTCTGACACAGGTTTTCTTAAAGAGGTTTCACGATGCAGTTTATTCACTCATTTGAAAGCTTATTTATTAATGCTTTTTTCTATACCATAATAAATATCACAGACTGGGAATGTTCCAGTTAAATTTATTAACTATTTTAGTAAACTAAGTAATAAAATTAGTTTATTAATTAATCAAGTCCTAAACATCCCACTTTCTGCTGGAATTCTTCCAACATGCTCAAGTTACCTGCTTGTTTCAAGGAGTGAACTTACAGAGGTGCACCTGAGACTAAGGTTTCCATGCAATGCCCTAGCTGCCAATACTGAGATTCAGAGTTCCTTATTCAAACAGCATTTTCTTTTCTACATCGAGCTACATGCAACAAACAAGTCCCACTCAGGTCTCAGCCTGACAGTCAACTGACTACACCTGAACAGTCACTGTGGAAGCCTGCTAGAGGTCACAGGCAGTGAAAGCTCCCTAGTTTTTGGGCAGCCCCAGGGATTTCCCAGATACCCTATATCTGTGAGGATACAGATTTTTTCTATGGGAACCTGTCCTGGTTTGAGCAACACAGGATTAATTTCTCTTTCAGTAATTTTACTTTGCAGTAAGGTCTCCTCTAATGCTTGGGAAAACTGCATTTTTAGAAGACCATAGTGTCTGAATTTGTGAAAATATTTACTTTATAGCCAGCTATGGTATGTGGGCTTCAAGGTCTCAGTGTTTTCCACCTAGCCAGGTGCACGGATGAGGAGGAGCAAGACCCAGGCACTTGACCCAAGCTGGCCAACAGGCTTATTTCATACCATGAACGTCACGTTCAATATAAACTAGATCGTTTGCTGAGGCGTTTCTGTCTTCTATAATGGCTGTGATCCTGAGAACTTCTTGCCCCGGTGCCGGACCCCTGAGGCCTTCCCTTCTTCCTGGAGCCGTAGCGCTCACAGTGTCCAACATTTACTGTCCACTGCTGGGAGTGCACAGCTTCCTCCTGATAGAATTGGCTGAGTGTAATTCTTGTATATTCTACATTGGTATCGGGATTAATACTGGTTCTTTAGTGTTATTAATGTTAATTATTTAGTCTTATTCTATTAAATCTGTTCACATTTCAACCCTTGGGTTTCCTTGTTTTTTCCGCGATTCCTCTTCCTGGGTAGGGAGGGATCATCGCCTGAGAGACCAATTGTCCGAACGACGATAAACTGTTGTGGGTTCCAAACCGTAACGGTACCTCAGCAGCTCTAAGGCAGGCCCTGACGTTTCTGTGGAAGAAGCTGCCGCATGCCACGGCTCTGCGGCAGCAGGCCCTGCAGTCGCACCTTTCCTGGCTACCTGGCCGATGCCACCCCTCCCCTCCCGGGCCATGCTCAGACAGCTAACGGCCGCAAACCTCACCCCCTTGGGCAGCGCACCCGGCCAAATCCCGGCTGCAAATCCGGCTGCACCCGTTCGGCCGAGCGGGGCTCGGGCCGGGCCCCGGCACCACGTCGGACGGGGACAGGCCCCACAGCCTCCACCGGCGGAAGGGGGGTAAACGGCCGCGCAAGCTTGGCCGGGGATGGCCGGCAAGGTCTTCCCGGTGCCGTTGCCGGCGCCTTCGCCTTCCCCGCGGGGGAAGACACCGGACTGAAGCCCTGCCGGTGGCCGCTGTTCCCTCAGGCAGCGCGCGCGCGCCCGCCCCCTCCTGTTCCCCCTCCCCGGCCGGTGGGGGGGGGGAGCCGATGGGGGGTCGCGAGCGCCGGCGGGCGCAGTGGGAGGAGTCACGGCGGCAGCGGCAGTTAGAGGTCACCGCTGTCCCCGTCCCCGTCCCCCCCCTCCGCCGGGGTTGCTCACCATGGCGGCGCGCGGCGGCGGGCCCCAGCGGGCGGCGGCGGCGCGCGGGGGCGGCGGGTGCGCGAGGAGGCCGGCGGAGCAGCCGAGGCGGCGGCAGGCGCGGAGTGAGCGGTGCATGGTGACGGCGGCGGGGAGCACCGCCAGGGGCCGGCCGCTGGGAGGGGAGGGAGAACGGGCCCGCCCCGGACGAGCGTCAGGGTGGTAGGGGCGTCCATCACCGCGGAGGTTCCGCCGCGCCAATCGGTTGCCGCGGGCGGGGCGGGAGCCGGGCTCCGGCCATGGGGAGCCAGCCGCGGGAGAACCGCCTCAGCGGCGGGGCGGGCGGCGCCTGCGCACCGGCGGGCTGAGGGCCCGCCCCCGCTCGGCCTGAGGAAAACCCGCCTCCCCTCCGCCAAGGGCAGCGGGGAAGGCGCTGGCAGGAAGGTGTTAGCTAATTCTGCTTAATTGTAATCTTTTTAAAGATACACGAAACACTCTTCCTTCCCTCCTTAACAACAATCAGGGCTCTTTCTATTAAAAAAGCCAAGTCAAGGTATAGTTGCCTTTTCCCTTCCTGCCCACGCAAAGGCAGTGCTTCGACATGCTGCATTTCTCTGAGGCCCTAGTGCAAGGTACAGAAACAGGACAAGAGTGAAATGTGATATATTCAATTTTCCCAACCATCACCAGCAACATTCCAACATTTCAGTTTTTCCAACATTCATTTTTTCCAACAGCCAACATTCAGCAGTTGAGAAAACAAACAAACAAAAAGGTCAAAATTTAAGAAATTCTCCATTCAATTGCAATCTGCATAGTTACACTTCAGTCCTCCAAGAACTGGGAGTTATTCACAGAAATGCTGCTAGAAACTGATCTATTGATGCCTTACTAGTTACATCTTGGCACTAAAGCTGGTTAGCTTTAAAGTCGTCTGCAAAACTGCCCCTTGGTTTCTCTGAGAGAAAAGACAGCCTAGGAAAGAACACACACAGGACACGCCACTAAAAATGGCTTCAGAAGTTCCAGGGACAATACAGATCAGAATATAATCTTAATAGCTATTCATGGTGTATTTTGGAGGGAGTAACTGGAATAGAAGTATCTTGTTTCCTTCAATAAAACAACAGTATGACAGTTTCTACAATTTTAGCTTTAGAAAAAACAAAATTGTCATTACTAGTGCATCATTTTCTTTTCTTTCATGTTACTTCCTTGATTTTAATTCCCTGTATCATGAAATTCAGCATCTCAATCTTGTCTAGAAGTACTGCAATGCATTTCATGTTCTTAAAATATGGAAGTAACTACACATCCAAAATAAAAGCATTGTAATTATATACAGCATATTCAAACAAATACAATATTTAGACACATTTTGTGTTTTCCCTGTCAGTTTTGACAGATGGGTGGAAGAACATAAGCTGTCCTGCATGCCATTATCATAATTGTACAGTAAGCCACAGCTGAATACAAGCTGGAGAAAAGTTTAGTTAGCATTTTCCATTAATTGACAGTGACAATACCATTTTTATTTGCTTGTGCTATGCTTATATACACTAACCCCCTCTGGGAGTGGACTGCAAGTTAAATGTAAGTGACTAGTATGAGCGAATAGCAGGTGGGACAGTCGAGCAGTCTTCTTCATTCAAAGTTCTGTCAATCACAGGTCTGTATTTCAAGGTAACCTAAAGTAAAAGAGAACAAAAAACTCTAAGACAAACAAACCTCTTGTATTTAAACAAGACAGCCTAGTTAACAGGAATGACTGAATTAACACAGATAACTGAGTGACTTCATTGATGTTAAGCTAATTTCTCCATTAATCTTTGCCTTCCATAGAAAGTGAACAGTTAGTAACCTACAAGGAACATTCAAGTTCCACCAAGTTCCACTGACTGAATTACTTAAAAGCAAAGCCTAACCAGAAATGGTATCAGAAGACTACTACTTTAAAAAGGCCTTTTAGACAAAAGTAAAGTTTTGGCTAAGATTGCTAGTTCCTAGTTCTTTAAACTAGGAAAGTCTTGGAGACAGAGAACCCAATGGATCGTTTAGGAGACAAAACTGTGTCACTATCTTTCCATCCAAAGCAGCTATTCAGGAAGTGAAGTATTCTCACTTGTCCTCAAACTAGATTCAAGGAAAGTGGAACTAGGAAAGAGAAAATGAAGAGGATCCAGAGAATGGGATACAAAAAACAACATTAAAGATCTGTATCAGGTCGGATTTCAGTTTTTTCTTTGAAATACCATTAAAACTTCATGGTAAACACCAGCAACAGGTTTTGCCACCATCAGAAGAAAAGAAAAAAGCTTTTGAAATAGCCTCATACGAGGGGAAAAACAATTCCAGCTCAAATTGCAAAGTCACTTCCCAAAGATTAACAGTAACTTCTCCCAGTTATGCCTACCGTTCAACAACAGAATAAATGTTCAATTTTTTTTCTTAAGTACACTAAACTATATCAGATACCTCAGACAGTGACAATCATTTGCAGTATTATCATGATATCACGAGCTGTCTATGACAGCAGCTGTCTGTTGACAGTGAGAAAGACCCTCAAGCATCAGGCTCAACATACCTTCCCAGATGGGACATCCACATACGAAAGGGTGTGCTTTCTCCAGTGCTCTTCAAATGGCCTCCGCTGCTGGCCTTGGAGTGGCTTAGAATAATCAAACTCATCTATCCGTAACTAAGGAGAAAATTAGGTTAGTATAAATCAGAAATTACATCTGCAGATAACTTTATAACCACATGATTAGTTGCATTCCAATTACAACTGTAACACAATGTGTCTCTTAATAGCCAGCAAGACTTACCTTAACACTGCCCATGTCAAATTTTAAATACTGAGGCTTAACAAGGGCTTTAAGGTAATGTTCCTTGCATAGGACAATTATTCTGCTTGAAGCCCTGTTTACATATTCATGACCTTATTATTACTATAGTCCTGGTCTAGACCTCTCTAATCATTCGGATGCACACATGGAACAACATTTCTCTCAAGACTGTTACTCAACGTTGCATTAATTGGTCATTTTACATACAACAAATAAGAAATAAAACAGAGCAGATAGGACCTCAAACAAATACAATGCTCGTCTTAACTGAAGACTGTACTTTGAAGAAATTACAACTTCTAAATAATCCATCTGAGGACACGCAACAAGGAAATTCAATCCTACATCCAGGTCACAGAAAATATTTATACCTTATAATCCTCTCTGGCATGAGCACCCCGGGACTCTTTGCGAGCCTCAGCACCATAAATGGTTTGTAAAGCACAAAGCATCAGGTTTTGCAGTTCGAGGGTCTCCACCAAGTCAGTGTTCCACACAATACCTAGTAAAATATTCAAATATTTTAGAAGATGATCTACAAATGAGTTATTCCTCAATTTACTTCTGTCCTATTGCCAGTACTTACACTTGAACTAGCCAATGCTCTACCTACTGCAGTCACAGTACTCTGCAATACCAAATTACTCACTATTGCCTGCAAGGCTCAGTAATGATTCCTACACCCTAACAGTTGTAATGAATCTTAGCAGAATTCAGTAGTTCTACAAGGTGTCCCTGTTGTGTGTGTACTACTGAGACAAAATTATACCATAGCTTCTCACTTGCTTTGTATCATACCTACAGCTCAGTCCCCATACCTCATTTTGGATCAAAAGGTCTGGCTAGATGGTAGCTCTTTAAGTAGATCTCTAGTAGATCCAGAAGGCTTTCCCTTCCTTCCCACCATCAGAGAATGGGGGGAAAAAAAACAAACGGCAATTTATACAAGGTGGTTCTTCATTTCTGTATCTCCAAGGTGGACCCGAGTTCATTTACATGAATTTTGATTTTGAACCCTACCTTCTAAGCTAGCATAACACTTGATGCTTGGTGAGAACCGTCCAAGAAAGCCAGTTCTACTTTCACTGTTAGGATACATGTCCAATAGCAGTAGTTAGAGAGAAATACACAGTGTGAGTGGACAAAAGGTAAATCATCAGTTGTACTTAATTAACCGAGTTCTCCTAAGATACACTGCAAGATATGGCAGTACTTGTACACAGCACTATCTGCTCAGCTGAAATAGCCTTGCTACCTTTTTGCAACTCCCTAGCCTTTTCAGAAGACACCAAAGTTCATCTTAGTGTTTGAACAACTTCACGTCACATTCTGAGAGAACTGCAGTTAGTACCTTAAACAGTTAAATCTGATTTCAGTCTCTGAAAGGGTATGCAGGCAGAAAATGACCAGTAAGATCAAGTACTTTACTAATTACCTTGTTTAGCAAGTAGGGCTCTACAAAATATTTTTAAAGATTCAAAGTGGTCAAAGTCTTTAGCCAAAGTTTCAAGAAACACATAAGAATGTTTACAGAAGGAAAAAAAACCACTTTTCCCAGAGTACTCTGGCCAAGGTGTATTCTTTGCTATCAAATTACCTCTGTCAAACGTCTTTAGATGAGCCAGATCACTATAAATGTGGCTAAGTTTTTCACAGCCTTCCTGGAGTACAGAACCAGTACGAAATACAGCAGCATGGTTTTGCATTGTCTGCAAGATAGTAAAACAAGATCAGTTTCATATGCTGCATATGCCTAATATCCTGCACAACTTCATTAGTTCCAATAGAGCTTGATATAAAGCTGTTTTGACTTCAAACATGTCTGCAGCCTGAAGAAAAAACATTCTTCTCTTCACCCCAGAGGAAACCCCACTCTATTATACACAGGGTAAACTATCCAAGAGGAATAACCACAAAAGGAAGAAACTAACAAAACTGATACAGCATTTGCTGCCCACAAACAATGTTCTCATACTGCTTTTTACTTCAAAGCAAATCCTGAAGTCTACTTTGCAAAGTGACCAAACCACGCTTCTTGCAGCTTCTCCCCCTTTTACTTGTCAGCATCACCAGGCTTACCTTCTGCATGTTAAGTCGCACTTCTGAAGTTCTTATGGTTCCGTCAGCAAATCTTAATTTGTCAAGATTAGCAACTGACTCCTCACCAGCATTTGGTTTAATGGAGGGAACTGGCTCTCCTAATAAGAAAGTTTCAGTAAGTTTAGTAGGTTGGGCTTGGTTCTGGTTTCTGGCACTTTCATAGACTAGCAACTACTAAAAAGTCAGATTTGACTACAACACAATCTGTTTTCTTCCTCTGAGGTGCAGGTTAACTATAATTTTGCTGAACTCCCACCAATAGTATCCATACATTTTAGAGAACTCTGTTTTTAAGTGTATGAATCACATTTTTTTCCTGTGACAGTTAGTAGGGAATTTATAGGTTTGGCTAAATTCTGCTGTTAATTCCTTAAAAACAGCACTTGATGCAAATTCTTCTAAACTATGGAATAAGCTTGTGGCTTCCTACCACCTTCTCCTATACTTTCCTTGTCTCCTCACCCCCAAACCACCCACACTCTCTTGGACCTGTTAAGGGACCAGGGACCAGTCAGTAAGCTTGGCAGTTACACGTGAGCTCTGCATCTTACCTCTAATACTGGAAGCCATACGTCATTGGGTAAGAAGCCAAACACAGCATCTTACCAGCACACTTCATCTCACACAGTTTTGCATTCAGACTATTAAAAACCTTCCCGCAACTTCAAACTCAAAGGAGCCACAGAAAGATCCAAACAAAAGTTTGCACTAAGCCAGAGCCAATAGGCACTGCTAGATTTAAGCTGATTCCATCAGGAACCATCACTCTGTGCAGACTGAAAACATAAACCATTTTACTAATTTGGACATTAACCAATGAGAAAACAGATGACAGCTACTGGACATCAGCTGCTCTAGCAATATAACTGCCTCTTACAGTATTTTATTGCATTTGGGGGGGGTGTTGTTTGTTTTCTCAGCTCAGTAACTGTTGCTGAACCAGATTATTTAAAAACAATATTCAGCAGTGACAATCTACATACAAGGCATGAGATGTTACTGTTCTTAGTATCTATCTCTTATCACTTGCATGAGCAGTCCACCTTATAAGTCAACACGGTGGCAGCAAATTCCACTATACAGAAGTGCCAAGTGTAAGACAGACTATATTTTGATGTAGAAGATGCAGTGCAGGAGGAAGAGAAGTCAGTCTTCATATTCAATATTCTGTTTTGTTGATTTGTGAAAAATCTCTACTGTTTTTGCCAACAGCATTGACCCAATTCTAGTTTTAAAAAGATCAACTCACACAGCAAGTGTTAGTCAAACATTTAGCATAGCAAAGAACATGCCTATAAAAAGCACGGACACTGATTTCTGCCTTTTCTAACAAATAAGTCTATGTCTAGCATTCTGAATTTGAATTAGGTAGCAAACAACTCTTTGTTGGGCAGAAATTAAATCATAAAGGCAAATGTCTCTAAAAAAGTGAGACTTACCAGGCTTGCATGTCTCTGCAATGGTAAGGGCACAAGCACGACCAAAGACTACCAAATCCAGGAGTGAGTTTGCTCCAAGTCGATTTGCGCCGTGAACAGATGCAGAGGCTGCTTCCCCACAAGCATATAAACCAGGTACCACTTTATCCTCACCGTTCACATGTGTAATCACCTGCCATTTCAGACAATTAATACTCATTTCTTAAATAATCTATAACAGTGCAAACCACCTTATTTGCAAAGGCTGTGTGCATGTAAGGATGAAACACAGCTATCTAAAGTTTTCTCCAACTCTAAATCCATAAATACCTTAGCTCTAAAGGGTAAGTAGTAATACTATGTAAATACAGATGGCACTAAAACCTAAGATTTCTTTGGTTATGCTTATGAAGAGTACGTGGTTCTGTTTCATCACAATTCTGCAGCAAGTCAGAAAAGCACAGGAAGAAAGTCTGATCTGCACACATTTCTAAGGCAAAAATTTACATTAAACATTAACAAGTACAATACACCAAAACAGAGGAATTCAGCTGACACCACCACATTGACTTCTAGCTAGTACGAGTTGGAAGAATCTGCTTCAGTGTAGAGATTACATGAGGTAAAGAGAATTAATAGATATTAACTTGAGTTATAGATTGAAATAGAGCCCTAGTTTGATCTTTGTTCAACTATATTATCCCCAACTTGATAAACAGAGAACTGCTGTCAAACATGACAGTAACTTCATTTTAGATGTTTCTTGGAACTCTCAACTCCAGATGGACTAGAACATGGTTCTCAAGTTATTTACAAAAACAAACCAGATTATTAAGTACTCTGACATCATTATTATAATAATATTGATAATAATTTTATTCATCATCCTTACATTTATGAAAAACATTGTTAATGCTTTTCTATTTGGAAAGTCATTTCCTATTATGATGATTAAAAAAACCTACTGAAAGCGATGTATATTACTTACCTGTCCTTTGTAGTTAGTAGGAATACCTCCCATATTATAATGCACAGTAGGCAGAACAGGAATAGGCTCTTTGGTGACATCAACTCCAGCAAATATCATAGCTGTTTCGGAAATGCCTGGGAGACGGGTTGCTAGCTGCTGTGGTGGTAAGTGGTGCAACTGCAAGTATACATGGTCTTTTTCAGGACCACAACCCCTACCAAAAAAAAAGGCAACATTGGAATACATAACAGGAATTCTGCAAACACCAGTAATATTTCTAATCCAATTTGTTTCATTTGTGAAAAAAATATTTTTGCAAAGGTTATCTGACAAAAATTAGTATCTAGCATGTTTGAAAAGACTGTTGAACCTGGCTGAATTTAAGCATATTTTTCACCTCCCAGCATTCTTTTCACAATAATTCACAGTATTTAAGACTTTAAACCACAATATCTCTGCAGAAATATGTGAAAATAGGAGATAATTAATCAAGAGAACAGAGCACCGAATTATTTCCATCGTTTGCAGTAAGAGCATATACACTAAACTTGTTTGAGCAACCGTCTCTAGAGGCACCGAATTCAAACAAGAGGCTCCTAACATCTTGTATTCCCTTTCAGTATCATTAAGGATTAACAAGCAAAATTTCTGTCCTACATGCAGTGTTCAGCTAACAGTTATCAAAGCTCAGTCCCATGCATTATCAGGTGTTTATCAAATAAACTATTGTACTGTATACAGTCTAGTATGATTAAGTATTTATTCTGCAGCTTCATTAAGAGTATGTAACTAACCTTCCTTCACGGATTTCTATGGTCATAGAACGAGACACTACATCCCTGGAAGCCAGATCCTTAGCAACAGGTGCATATCTCTCCATAAATCTTTCACCTTGACTGTTAATTAGAATACCTCCCTCTCCACGACATCCTTCTGTTATAAGGCAGCCAGCCCCATAGATACCTGTCATGAAAGAAAATACCATCAAACAAGATATTCTCTAGACAGCTTCATAATAGGATTGACTAAACAAGGTCGTCTTAAAATAATGCAAATAAGTCACAGGGTTAGATTTTATTCCACTCTAATCATACCACTAGGAACTGTTCCCCAAGACTGCTTAGAATCAAGTATTACTCCTTTCAAACACGCTTCCCAGAAGGTAAACAAGTTGATTTGGAACACCCATAGTATCTAAAATATTAGAGCTGGAAGAGATCTGCACCCATCAATACATAAGGAGAATTTTACAAAGATTTTGTAGACCTTTAAAAATTTTGAACAAAGTAATTGCTAAGTAAACCAGAAGTCGATTATCTCAAGGCCAGTTTGCTCATCTTTGTTCCCTCTTCTCCTGTGCTAAGGCAGTACAGGATGGCTTCAAATTGTATGGAATATCAAAGCTTAATCAGTTTTCTTTTCCTTTAGAGAAAGAAGGCCTAGCTGTTAGCCTTCAGCACTGGTCATCACAGAAAATGCTAACCAACTCATGTACTTGATAACTACGTTAAAAGCTACAGAATTATCACACAAGCAATGATGCTTCTTTGACTAGAAAAACCTTAGCTAAGTAAAATGAACATTGGATTTCTATGATATAACAACGGTAACATTGTAAAATTAAGTGAACAATTAAATTCACCACTTATCACAAGTTAAAACTAAGCATTTAATTAGCTAAAAAATTTAAAATATCTACTTACTTTTTTAGTTTGTGACCACTGTTGTCCACGGTTTACACACTGATCCTGTGCTATAAAACCACAGTACTAAATATGTACCTTTACTTCAACTACCCCACTTCCACAGAATATTCTAGTATATATAATTCCCTAACATTTGCATCTATCCCATTGTTCCTGTATCTAATACCAAACCCTTTAATATTTTAAAGGCAAAAGGAAACAGAAGTGTAAGAGGTGAAGTGGTTTCAGCTTGGAATTCATAAAATCTGTTAGTATTGTAAAGACAACATCCCAAAATATTTAACACTGGTCTTTAAACTAGACCAGCCAAGACCTTTCCCATATTATAAGTCTTAGTCTCAGATTTATATTCAACAGCAGGTGCAGATAAGTCTGAACACCTGTCACAAGCAACTATGAACAAATGAAATGCTGCAGAAAAGTGCAAACTGACTTGAGTACATTTAAAACAATAAAAAAAATCCGTTCAACTCATTAAAAACAACGGTTTAAGTATTATTTCATATTCTGTACCTGTAGGGTGAAACTGTACAAATTCTAAGTCCTGGCAAGGAAGACCAGCTCGTGTGACCATAGCAGTGCCATCACCCGTACTAGTATGAGCAGATGTACAACTGAAGTAAGTGCGGCCATACCCACTACAGAACACAAAAGTTAAGAGAATTAGCGGGGGAGGGGGGAATCACTATAACATACCACTCAACTATGCTGTTTGCACAATAGTGGAAATAGAGCTGAGGGTTAATAAGCAAAGATGTGTAAGGTTTGCCATTTCCTGTACTAAGCTCAACCAAAAAAACCCAAAATTGGTATTGCTCTGTTATGCTCATCTGTATTTGAAAAACAGCGGGTGACAGAAGGTCCAAGAAAAAGAGTAACAATTCCAAAGCAGGATAGTTAGGTTAGTATCAGAAGCCTTTTTGCCAGAAAAAAAAGCTATTTCAGAAAGTTCTCTCAATCCAATACCATTAGACTTCATTCAAACCATTACTAGCAGTTTTATCAAAAATAGCACACAACAATGGTTTATATCGTTGATATGGCCCTGATTTTATATTCTTAGATTTCAAAACTTAGTTGCCTAAAATTAGGTATGAAATGTGAAATCCTATGACTAAAATAAATAGGTTAGCTTCCAACATTATTGAGAACTGCCAGTACTCCCAATTTCAGGACAAATTCTCAGAACAAATGTCAATCTACATATTGTATGTACCTCAAAGTACACAAGTATAAAAACCGCCTCATCTTTAAATAAAGGCAAATTAGGTAGGCAACCGAACTAAGTATTTTTCTTTGGCAGATATGTTTATAAATATTTTGCATACTGAAACAGATAGGGGACAGCCATAAGCAGCAAAAGACTAATGCATATAGTATTCTAATAAACATATACAAACTTCTGCAACCAAGTAATGTTAGGTTACGCTCACCTTCTGATAATTTCATCCTACAACAATTAGACTTACAACGGTGGTATATTAATGTACTAGATTCTCCAGAATTTTGAAAGAAGCTGTTTCCTACAGGGAACTCAGAACGCTACAGATGCATACACATATTGATAGCACTGCAACAATGTCAGCTTTAAACAGCACGTTTTAAAAATTTAAGACCATTTGGACCATAAATACTGCTCTTACACATTCCAACTTTATGTCATTGTTCTAGATTGCAAAGTTAGACCTTGTACTAAATTTATACTTGGTCACAAAATTAGTATGTGCCTTCTTTCAGAGGGAATAGCTAAATTCAGTTATGTTGCTTTTGATCAAGGTGTTGGGGGGGAAGATGAACATATAAATTATGTTTTTCACGTCAACATGTCATCTCCACACTGTGGATTCAAATACACATACAAACAGACTTCCAACTAGCAGCACTCCTAAGTTTCTGTCCTTCATCATAAACTTTACATTACCCAGTGGCAATGACAGTGTTCTTTGCTCTAAAACGATGTATAGTGCCATCTTCTATGCAAAGGGCAATAACACCACGACATTCTCCATTTTCCATAAGTAGGTCCAGAGCAAAATATTCAACGAAGTAGCTTGTATCGTATCTTAGAGACTGAAGCAAAATAAAAAAGGAACTTTAAGAAAAATCCAGAAACCAAAGTAACTTCTCTTCAAAACGGCTAATGCATATGGGCTGTATCAGGATAAAACCCACTCCCACCAACTCTCAGGGAAGTCGGTTTCTTCACAAATCTTTATAAGAATTTGCTAATGAATCTATTCTAGCTTAAAGAGACACAAATAGCTACCAAATAACTTAATTCTGAGAATTCACTGCTACTCAGCAAGACTTGTTATTTCCCTCTGTATTTGGCAACACGTTAGTCAGCTGCGGTGCCTGATGCATGTATAAGCACGTCTTACTTAGCCTCTCGCAGAGAAGCAGAATACATCTCCGGGAGCCTAGTATACCAGCAGAAGCAGCGGGCATCAAGTCAAACATTCTTTCATGCCCTCAAGGATCAAGCCAGTGTTTGGCAACACTGAGCATGTGTATTGCAGCAGTATATATAGCGTTAACCTGAAGGAGAGCAATTAGCTAGCTACTAAGTAAATAATAATAAAAAAAAAAATTAGCTACTAGGTACTTAATTTCAGGTTTCAAGTAGCTTACTACCATTTTAAAATAACCAAGTCTTTCTTCAATTATGGTTTGTAGAATTGATAGGAACAGATGCTGGAACACTAGTCACTTATTTGCCGTAGAGCAAGCTCAGAAATGCAGAGTAGGCCTTCATGCATTTACACCTCTTGTTTCCCCCCCGCTCCCTGTTTGAAGATGAGTGAAAGATAACACTGCCTCATACCTTTTTTCATAGTTGCCCAATGCTGCTGTGTCAGAGTTTTTGATAAAAGGTTTTTGGGGAAGGTTTACATAAATTTTCTTTGGGTCTAGTGAACAGACACAGAAGTATTAACAGTGAAGAACTACTCCAGACTACAAAGCTAATAAAATTAACATCCGTTGTCTTCACAACAGCCATTGTAATTACGATCTTTCAGTTTATTCTATTTCTGCATACTCCTGACAAAAAAACAAGCATCACCTAGGCTACATCCTTCCACATTGCCTCAGGAAGGAAGAAAAGCCAGAACTGTTATCAATGAGGAATCCAGGGGAGTGACTGATATGTGAGTAGATACACATTTTGTTTGTTTTTTCTTCAAAGTCCCAGCGGCAGGATGATAAAAAAAAATAATCATTAACTGCAAACACAAAACCCCAAACCAAGTTTACTTCACAGCTGCTTACCCTGCCATACAGAGTATGTAACAGTGAGTGTCCTGTCCTGTCTGCAACACAACAGCATCTGTGAGCCTGTCCTCCTTTTCCAAACTGAAGGCTCTGTCCACCAAATGCACGCTGATAGATTTTTCCTTCTTCAGTTCTGCTGAATGGCATCCCATAATTTTCCAGCTGTTGAACCCAAATACAAGCATCAGAAACTCGTGTGCACAACAATCAAACAAGTTATTTTACTACATTCCTAGTGAGGAGAACTCTTTGGAAGCTAGTCTGTGTTATAAATACTTAGAGCTGCCGTCAATTCCAGTGAGTCTCACCTCTATCACTGCAGCTGGGGCTTGCTCAGTCATGTAGTGTATGGCATCCTGGTCACCCAGCCAATCAGACCCCTTCACTGTGTCATAGAAATGCCACCTCCAGTTATCATCCTCCATGTTTCCTAGAGCAGCATTGATTCCTCCCTGAAAATAAGAATCCATTTTCCTGGAATTATATTACTGAAATATAGTTTTAGTAAGTTTTCCTCATTTCTGTTAAAAATCACATACCATTTATGCCTCTCTGTACAATAAATACAGTAAAGTCAGATTTAACATGCCTGTGAAAAACCTGTGCAATTTATCAGTTGCACAATGGCTCTTGTTCTGTTTTGTGTAACACAATGAATTGCAAAGTTACATTGAATGAAGTGAAAAAGCACCGAATAGAATCTAAACATATATTGCCCTCCAAAATAGTTTAAACTAAATACACAATGTTTATAAAAGGAAGCATGGCCTTGAAACATGATGTTCATGCGCATATCCCAATCAGCTTTCTGACAGCAGGCATTTTTTTTAAATATTTGTTCTACTTCATTTCTTACCTGCGCAGCAACAGTATGAGACCTGGTGGGAAACAGCTTGGTAACACATGCTGTATTAAATCCAGCTTCTGACAAACCAAATGCAGCCCGCAGACCTGCTCCTCCTGCACCCACAACAACTGCATCGAATTCATGGTCAACTACTGGATATTGTGTAGAAATCTGGAAAAATAAATCAGTTTGTTATGATCACGTATTTCAAGCTAGGTCAAACGCAAGTTTCATGGACATACAAACAGTAGTATAGGTTTAATGTTCTTAATAGACTCTTGCAGCAAATGCTACATTTGTTATATACTCTCTTGGGTGGCAACTATCATTAAAAAAAGCCATGCATTTCACCAACTTGGTCTCACTACATACTTGAACACAACATGCCATTAAAAGCCAAGTATCTGGTTGTTTCATGTCTCTCAAGCATTAAGTGTATTATCCAACCTGTTACTTAAGATATAAAGAAGTACAAACATACCGAATCAGAAACCTTCGTAGAAGCGTTTTTCTTTCCATAGACTGTGAAGTGCAAGTTGCGTGCAAGAGTCTGGCATGCCGCTGGCCACTATGGAAAGAAGTCAAGACAACTATTATGGAAAAAAATGTTTCCACAAGGAAGACTTTTGGCATTCTTGGCTACCCTACATTTATAACAAACTTTTACTTACCACTTATACCACACATTCAAGAATGTTGTATCAATGTATTTTAGAGCTACATGCAATGACGTTCTGCTTTCCTATATTCATATCCAGAAAGAAAAAAAAAGTCCTGACTGGGTGAGAGAACAGCCTGCAAGTACCAGGGTGTCACAGAGTATCTGTTATTTACTTCACTAACAGTAACCCGTCTCTGAGACCTATCTGAGGCTGCACTGACAGGACAGTATGTCCACAATTAATGATGTAGTATTATTGAATTTTTTCGTAAGTAAACAAAGATGAAGACAACTTTATGGGAACCACAGGAATTAACAGAAGATACCTCTCATGTCAAGCAGTCATCAGAATTTGAATGATTTCAGGTGGTCAGGAGTAATGAAGAAATTAAAATATCAGGTGGTAGGGAAAGCTGTTCTAGTTCATCATTGCTTCAAAAGCCAGAGATATTTTTCTGGTTCTCATTCTCTATTAATTAGTGGCCAATTTAGAACCATTTATTAATACCTAAATGAAGCACAAGGGCACAGTTTTCCCCTTCTGTAATATTACTCCCTCTCCCAAGCACATTCTAACACAAAACAAAAAACCCACCACCCAAACCTACCCACTACCCAGTCTTTGCTTTGATAGGTTAAAACAATCAGAATTTTAATCTCCACAGTATAAATCTCCAGATTCTTGGAACCTGGTATTCCTTTTTTACACCATTCAGAAAAATACACCTAACTCGGTACGTATGATTGATGAGAACAGCAACACAAAGCAATGCTAGTGATCTGTGCAGTTACATCAGCACTTATCTATCTGAAGTATTTAGGATACAGTTGTCTTTTCCAGCAACTGTTAAAGTCATGGTTCAATCATCCTATAATATGCTAACAAGCAGGTCTTCTCTCTCTACCACTTCCAAATGTCCACCTCTTCCCCCATGCCTAAAGTGAACTACAATACCCTTTCCTCAACCTCGTTTTATCATGTCTTATACTAGTTTCTTCAAATTATCTTCTTGCATAACAGTGAATCTGATGCATCATCGTATTTGCTAACACACTTCTGGTTTTTACAGCCATTTTTAAATAACATCAGTCTTAACACCTATTCATAAGGAGTTCTACTAGTACCCTCCTCCAGGCAATTACTTTCTCCCTTCCACCCTACTTGTGTTATCACTTTGGGGCAATTCCATGCCCATCTTAATTCCTGTATTAATCACCTTCATTGATACTTCACATACAAAATCAGACCAACTAGTTCACCAACAGCCAGATGAAATATAAGTATCAGACGTAATTTATCTCCAAAACAGCTCTCCCAAGAATCTCAGCTCAAGCTGAAATGGGGTGTCCTCTCCGCAGCAAAAGTGCTTTCACAAGCCTGAGCGCAACTGAAGTTAGACTAGCAGAACACTAATCGACATGGCTAACTACACTGCACACTTCAAACGTGGCAGCCACACAGCCTATAGCATATACTACTACTGCTTGTTTCTAAAATGCCGTTTCCAGCAACAGTACAGCTCTTTTTACTGCAAGAAATTATTTCGTGAAGGTGAACAATACTTTTGGTTATAGCATAAAGCAATTCAAAGAAAATCTTTCTTGTATGTAAATACAGCACACAACAAACAGGTTTGTACATACTTAGTATTGCTTAAAGTGCAAACGACTGAGGGGGAAAAAACATCACAAAAAATCAAACCCCAAGAGCTATGAACTGTGTTATGCCCTAAAGCCCTAAGAGAAATTGACCCATTTTTTTTCTCCCCTCAGAGTAAACAGCCTCCTGCAATCTCTAGTCAGAATTCTGCCACAATGCCTTGCAACTAACTCCCTTTTAAAGAACTTTGTTATTTTCTGACGTCACCATAAAGTTATCAAATATATTTTGCATCAGAGGACTTTGGAAATATATTATAAAAAAATAAAACCACACAGCTGTTTAGCAGATTGCTTTTCTTTTCACACATAAGCTTCTACAAAACAGAATTTTCAGAACTGCTATTCCCATCCACATACACTTTTTTTTAAAACTATATGTAAGTATTTCTGCTGCCACTACATTTTGTTCAGAATAAGTCTGAACAAAAGTCCACAAAGCAGAAAATTATATTACACCAAGTTTGAAGCAAACACTGATCACATGAATCCTGAACTGTTATGCAACCACGAACATCATGGCTCTTATGAAATTAAAGGTCCAATCCGGGCCAGTTCACTGCCACCAAAAACATAATGGCACTCTTTTAAGCCTTTCTCCCTCTCAGTAGGTTGTCTTTCCTGCATTTGCTTTATAAGACAGGGACAGCTACAGCTGCATTTACAGGGTCCTTTTCCTGTGCATTTGTCTTCGTAATCCCAAGCTCATTATGGACACGCACACCGAGAACAGCGGAAAGAAAACCGAAAACTCCTACTTCACCACAGAGGAAGAACCAGCCTTCCCTGAGGGCTGCTTACAGATCAGCTAAAACAAAACTATCAAGTGTTCAAGCAGCGTGCCCTGGAAACAACTACTAACCAGATTAAAGCAACATGCAAACATACGCTAGCTTCCCACACAGGTCCAGAAGGAGCCAGCAGTAAGGTTTCTACCCGGGTGCTGGGACTGGAAGGTGCTGCAGCCTACCGGACTCTTCCAGGGCCTTTCCCCAGCACACCCCTACCCGCTGCCTTCCTCTGTCCCTCAGGGAGCCCGCCCACAGCCTAAGGCTACGGAGCTCGCTTCCCAGCCCAGGAGGAGCGGCCCGGCCATGCCTACCATCAGTTACCTCCCAGTAACCTGCCCAAAGAACCGAGCAACAAGGACAGCCCCGCTCCGCAAAAAGAAGCGGAGGGACCGAGCCTTCCGAGGGGCCGCTCGGCCCCGCACGGCCCTGGCTGCCCCGCTCCCGCAGCCCAGCCGCAGCTCCCCGCCCCGGGGCGGCTGCTCCTCCGCCAAGGTCACGGCGGAGACAGAGGGTACGGGCCGCCGCCGGCCGCCGCACACCGGGACACGGCGGAGGGCGGGCCGGGCCGGGGCCAGGCACGCTCCCCCCGCCGCGGCTGAGCAGAGGGGGGCGGGAGACGGGCGGGATCCCCGGGCCCAACTGGCCCGTGTCCCTCCTGAAGGGGCTCTCCCCGCCAGCCCGGGCCTTTCCCCTCCGCCGGGAAGCCAGCAGCAGGGCAGTGCAGGGCAGGGAGGGGCCGAGGACAGACAGGCACTCACCGCCCGCGCCGCCGGCCGCAGCCAGCGCTTCGCCAAGCTCCGCGAAGCCGCTACTGTCGCCGCCATTTCGCAGGGACCCGGAGCAGCAAACGAGGGCGCACGCGCCAGACCGCCGCTAACGGCCCCGCTACCCGCAGGCTGGGCGGGAGAGACCAATTGTGCTGGGGGGGGGGGGAGTCACGGGCTGTGTGTGTGGGTGCTTGCGGGCGGAGTCCCCCCCTGCCAAACCTCCCACCGTCCCGCCACCTGAGCGGGCTGCGACGGGGCCAGGCAAGCGGGAGCCCTTGGGGCTCGGGCGAGTCCGTTTGTTGTTCCCCCTCCTCGGGCTCTCCCCCTCTTTCTCTTGGCTAATGGGCCGGCCCGGAGGGGGCGGGGCCGGCAGGTAAGTGACAGCGACAGCGCTCCGCCGTGGCTCCGCGCTGCGGGCTGGTGGGCGGCGGCGGCGGCGGCGGGGCCGGGGCGTGCAGCACGGAGGGACCTGGAGGCCTTGGGGGCGGTGGCAACATCAACTAACGTGCCCCCGGCCCCGGGAAGGGGGTGGGCGGTAACGGCGGTAACAGCAGCGCCGAGGCCCGCGGGCTGCCGCGGTGCCGGCCTGGCCGCGCCCGGGCCGGCAGTTAAGGATCAGGCCGGGGAGCCTCTCGCTGGGTCCGAGCGCGTCCGTGCCAAGTTCCCAAGTGACAAGGGCCGCCGTTTGAGGGTCTGGGGCAGAAATAGGTGTCCCGCCGTTAGCTGTGGTGCGGGCGAGAGGTGGCCGTGGCAGCGGCCCTGTTCTTTCCTACGCAAGTAACGGCGCGTTTCTCTCCTCTACATCTAAGGTGCCTTCATGAATAACTTAAATGACCCTCCCAACTGGAACATCTTGCCAAATCAACGAGAGCCCGGGGATGAAGGCAGCAGATGGAACTACGCCTTGCTGGTCCCCATGCTGGGCTTGGCTGCCTTCCGTAAGTAGCACCCAGGCCTGTCTGCTGGGGCCGGGGTGCATGGCTGCGCGCGGGCGTCTCGCCTGCCAGCCAGAGGGGAACGTCTGAAGCAGTACAGTGATACCCCCCAATCTAGGGATTTCCTCTGGTCTGCTCATTTATAATGCTGTAAACAGTAAGCACTATTTATAGCATTAAGGCAACTGCCATTTTTCACACATGGAATTGAATCCATATTTACTAAGCTGCAATTTACAAAGCTCTCTCAGAACGGTGGACACATGATGTGCTAGAGAGCCCAAAGGCAATACCCCAAGGAGCTGCTGATGTCTATTTACTGGCCCTGAGAAGTTCTCAGTGCAGTTCCTGCATTGGAAACCTCCAGTTTGTTTCCCCATAACTTTATTTTCCTTCTTTAATCCAAGAAATGTATGTATTAGCAATAAAAGACTAGGGGAGGTTTTACTTCAAAGGAAATACAATTATTTAAAGCGACTTACTGTGAAACATGGACCACAGAAATACGTTTTGTGGGACATGTAAATAGGAGTGAATATCACTGGGGAGGGCAGGAAAGAAAGTTTTTTACCACTTAATAGTTTCTTTAAAGTCATAGTTAATTAATCATACCCATCAACATTATATATATGTGTTATACTCACGTCTGAAGTCTCATTTATATATTATAGGTTGGATCTGGACCAGAGAATGTCAAAAAGAAATAGAAAGAGAAAAAAAAGAATATTATAAAAAACATTCATCTTTACAAAAAGACCTGGAAACCAAATACCGAGATATAATCACAGAAAATCGTCGCACAGTTGCTCACTTGGAGTTGGAGCTTGAAAAGGAACGCAACAGAACCCTGAGTTACCGTGAAGCCCTTGTGTCCCAGAGTCGCAAACTAGTAGAAGAAAGAAGGATCCTAGAACAGGAGCAGGAGAAGTTAGAGCGAGAAAAACAAGTCCTTTTGCACTCAGGAGCAGCAGGTAACTTGTACCAAAGTTGTCTGGCAAAGGAAGAAGAGTGGCAGAAGAGAGCCAATATTTTACTAAAAGAATTTGAAGAGGGACTTAAAGAAAGACAAGACATCTACTGCAGTCTTGTTGTACCTAGAAGCCAGAGACTAGAAATAGAGAAAAATCTGCTAGTTAAAGCAGCAACTGATCCTGTTGCTATGGCTCTACATATGGAAAGTGGCTTAAAAGATATTTTCAAGCATGATAATTACTGTAGCAATCTGCTGAACAGAAACAAAAGTCAAAATGGAAGACTTATGTGGCTGTATCTGAGATATTGGGAACTAGCTATTGAACTACAGAAGTTCAAGAGGGCAGAAAAGGCCATGTTAGGAAAACGATAAGTAGGGGAACTAATGGGATTTCATGTAGATCCACCGTGCATAGTAGGAACAATCACAGTTGTAATCTGAAGCTGTTAAATTCTCATACTGTGTTTCTGTTTCTCCTCCTCGTTGCATTTGTATTTGCATGGGACATGTGCAGTATTGGTACCTTTCCTTTCACTGTCTAACAACAGATGCTCCAGTGAGCTATGCATGCTCTTAAACTCTGTGAGTGTGTTTGTATTGCAGACTGCAGTGTAGTATAGAGATATGCAAGCTTCCATAGGTATCAGAAGCAGCAAAACAGAACTCCATTTAGAGTGATTTATCTGGTTGAAGGTCATACTGCATCAACAAGAGAGGTGTGATTTGTCTCCCCTAAGTGGGGTAGCACATTGTGCTCCTTATCCCTGATGTTTTACATGGTGTCTCAAGGCTATCTTTTTTATTATTATTGCTATTCTTTTTTTTCCTTTGGTTTTTTTTGTTTAAGCAAGACTGATTTTGAGGCAGATGTTTGGAAGAGACCGTGTTTGAGCATGTCACCTAAATGTATATATGTACATTTCTGTAAATATATATATGTGTGAATGTGTATGTGTATAAATGTATGTATTAGTATTGTGAGGGGGGAATAGTACGATCATGTTTCAAATTGATCGGTCTTGCATTGTCCTCCAGCTTCATATACAAATAGTACTTTATGAAGGAAACATCCAGAAGATGCTAATTAAAATAATGCCTAAAGAAACAGATTGATGAAAGTCTCACTGGAGCTAGGAATCCGTGTTTGAATACCAGAAGGTGTATAAACTCAAAATTATATTCTCCTCATACTGGAGATATGTTAAGAATATTTAACGTTTTTCTCTTAGTCAAGGTTTTAGTTGTAACCCAAGAGTGTGCCTCCATTATAGATGTCACCGTGCTGCTGCCTCTGCGTCCCAGCACTCTGCCTGGTACCTGGTTAGCTTGCAGGAACCTCCATGGGTTACAGCCATTGCACCTGGCTGTGGTCCTTGGACAGGTCCGGTTTGTTATTCACAGATAGTAAGCTAAATGCAGCCTGCACTAGAAGCCACTACCTCCCTCCCTGACTGCCTCAGTTCTCCCAGAGCTGAAGGATGCTTTTCCACAACTCTTAAATTTTGTGGTTATGGTTCAGCACTTCATGTACACGTGACCATGAAAGCCTACAGATACACAAGCTTTGCAGACTTCTAAGAAAGGGGGGTTTTTACTTTAGTTAGTACAGTAAAATAAACAGATCTAGATATTTAGAAAAAAAATTAAAATACCCCAGTGCATTTCCATGCTTGAAATCCCTTAAAACTTTGCGTATCCTTGTAGCACCTTCTTTTTCAAATGTGCCATGTATTTTGGAGAATAACTTTTCTTCCTCCTTTCTAATCCAGCCTTAGACCTCAAAGGGGCAGTGTTTGCCCTTTTGTTTATAACATCTGGTCTTCTCTGTTACTTGACTTTGATCAGTGTTGGTAGATTGTCAGTTCTTTAATTAGCAATTCTTTATTTACTGAGGGCTAGACTTGACAAACATGTTTGCTCTAGGCAGTCAGCTACTGCATGGCTGAGAAGCAATCCAGCTAAGTGAGTGCCCCTCTAAGTTTAACAGAGAACTCCAGCAGATGCGGGGTTTTTTCTTGTTATTTCCTCCTGGTTTCATTTCAGTCTAGGCACAGAAGACAGCAGCTAAATCTTTTGAAGTAGTGGGTGCAACGTAATGCAGTTACTCAGCAAAAATATCTAACATGAAACAAAATTCATAAACAGAATATATGTTTCCCAACTACTCAGTTTTCCAGCTGTGATTTTGGTCACCTTGGTGGTGCTAATTATGCTGTTGTATTGATTTATTAGTCTTTTATGTACTGTTTTTATTTTTCTTATTTTTTTAAATAAAATTCTAGTAGACAGACAGAGCTGAAAAAAAAGAGATACCATCACAAACACCAGAAAGGCCAAAATTTGTCTGAATGCCAAGAATATGCAGGTTGGGAGATGAGAACGCAATTGAGTTACTACTTGTGTGTGACAGCCTGAGCCAAGCTGCTGTAGCTGGCCGTATGCATATGCCCTTAATTGCCCAGTACAGCAAATTAGTTTGAACAACTAATTACCCTGTGTGTAATTCCTCCAGGATGTGGAAGGTGTCCGACCACACAGCTGTGGCGCATCTCATATGTACATACAGACAGTTAAGCAACTCAGCTGACAAACAGCAGCCAGTGAATCAATGCCAATGTATTTAAGACTTATGCCTTGACTTCTAGCATTAAAAGATCACATATTTTATGCTTTTTCAGTTTTTTCATAGTTTGTCACTGACATCACTCAAAATGTTTAAAGAAAATGTAATCAAGAGGGTAAAATACTTTTTTTAGTATAAATACGTGAGTTGAAGCATCATATGCTCGATTGTACAGGGTTGGATGCAATGTAATAAATGTTTGATACTTGCTTTCACTTCTTTAGAAGTGTCAAATTATTTGTACAATTAATTGTTGAACTATTGTTCGTGGACACTTTGCAGATCGGTATATTAAGACTGAAGAGTTATTTGAGGAGGATTTTTAAAAGCGTTTAACTGGTTTCGAAGCACTGTTCCTATAAATTTGTACCAAAACTCATGTCTGTTGGTGTATTATGTATTTTTGAAACATTCCCCCTTTGTAGGTTGTTATGTTGAAAGTTCTGTTTTGACCTTTAAGTTGCCCAACAGCTATTGTTCTGGAGTGGTTATTTGTTTGGAAGTGCCCATATGTATGTAGAATGCAAGAATAATTTGTCTTCAGAATATTTCATGAACTTTTTTTGGTTGTGAAAGTGGTTACTCACCTGTTAAACAAACAATAACAATTAATAAAACCACATATTTCTGCATTGTTTTGTAACTTGGGCAGGGTGGGTGGGATGAGTGGAATTTGCTGTTTTATTCCAGCTTTCTAAGCAAAGTGCACAATGTTAAGGTTTTACAAATTAAATTGGCGTGTAAAAAGTTTTGCTGAGAAGAGAATATATTGGAAAGGTTTTTGTCTTTCTTAGGAAAGAACAGCATCGTTAAGCAGATAAGTGCACCAGCTTTAAAGAGCAATTAAAGATGACCATCCCACTGAAAGACTGGGGTAATTCCTTCTGTCTGTCTGTCTGTTATCTAGGATATTCTGCCTTCCTCTGGAATCCCTCGCATGTCTCATTCTGCACGTGAGCTCCTTTTCATTTCCCCGTGTGAATTTTCTTATTTTCTTGCTCTCTGTGAAGAACTGCAATCCAGCTGCTCCAGGACCGTGTTCAGACACTCTGGGAGTCCTTGTTCCCTTCATAAAAGATCCTTAATCTCTTTGTATTTGACACAGTCCTTGGCAATTACCCATCCCTCATCTTCACACGGAGAATGCCATCCTTGTGAAATATTGGAAATGAAAAGAGGCTTGTTACCAAATTGAGAATAAGAGCTGGTATTAGATTTGTTATTATAACTTCAGTTTAAAATTACCACACTGTTCAGGCCTTGGAGTTTGGGTTATCTTTTTAATGTATATATTGTTTAGGTGGGTCACACATCTACGGGTCACAGCCTTTCCTGAAAGTTAGTAATATGCAGGTTGGAAGAGGTGTCCTAGGGCTGCTATGGGACGGAAGTCTGCGGGTTCCTTTCCAGAAGAAAACTCAATGCTTGGAGGTCCTGATGGTGGTGCTGGGTTTGGTGGGTGGGGCTCCAGGTGTCTGCCTCACAGGCGTCCAAGGAGGAAATGTCCCTCAGGAAAGTCTTCAGCCTTGTCTGAGTCCTCGTGGGGTGTACGCTGAGAGTAGCTACACACATGGGCTTCACCGCTTCACAGCTAACTTGTCCCTGGTCCGTACCCCACAGGGCAGTGACTGTGTTAATATGACTTCCCCCACGTTTAGACACAGGCAAGGAAATGCCCTGAGACAGCTCATCCTTTCAATAAAAGCCAAAAAACATGTTCTGTTTGGTGCGTCTGTTGTGCAGTACAGCTGCTGTCCTGGGGGCATGCAACACAAAGAGAAACACAAAACACACCCTGGATGTCACGGAACTTGGACTGAGTGCTAGAAAAGGGAAATCTTCCTTAGAAAGTGCTCCTGGGGTGGGGAGGGGGGGGGAGAGTAAAGAGGAGCAGCCCAGAGAGCCTGCTCTTCTCTCGCTCATTTTACCTAAATAGGAGCTGCCAGGAGACCACTGACACGACAATGTGTCTTGCTCAAAGGGACGCTGCACTCTGGAAGTGACAGCTCTGTTCAAGCCCCCCTTTACCTCCTGCTCATGCTTTTGAGCTCTCCTGTGTGAGGGTGAGAAAATAGTGAGAGTTCCTCTGTGCAGTATACAAGGCAGAAACAGTGGTCAATGGTTTGGATCTTGTGGCAAAATACATGGAATTTAAGTTATATCTGTGATGAAAGGATGAAATTCAAGTTTACTCTATAGTTACAGTTGTGGTGCAACTGGACATGTAGGCTTTGTGTGCACGCCAAGGACACGTAGCCATTAATTCCAGGAGCTCTCCAGCTAATCACCGCATAGCTGCCACAACAGACGGATCTGCAAAGAAGTAACTCACTGAAATTTAGGCCCAAACCACGACACTGGGCAATGAGGAGATCAACTGATGTTCCAGCCACTTCACAACCAAACAACCCACTGATTGCTGCAGGAGCTCTCCCACCAGCTGGGGCCACACCAGAGGTTTCCCCAGGGAGCTCCTGCTGCCTGTAAGGTGACAGAGGCTAGCTATATGTTTAGATATATTGCTTAACCACTTGGGGTGAAGGATGCAGTGCACAGCCAGGGATTTCCCCAGGTGATTCCTGTTGCCAATTAAGGAATTGATCGAACCATCCATAATTTTTTATAGGCAGTAGAAATTGTTCCTGCCTATGCAAGAATGGGCATGCAGGGCTGCCTTTTGCTTATAGTTAAAATGTGTTTCTTATAAGGATTAAGATAATCAACAAAAGCTGATCATGCGCACACTGTGGTGGTCACATAGGTCCACAGGCTATCTGGATTATAAGAATTCACCAGAACAACAGTTTGGGGAGTCTCAGTCCATCTAGCTGAAGACACCGTTGAGGGACGTTTGCAACATCAGCATCAGCAGCCGAACTTGAGCTAGTGGCTGGCAACAGGTGTACTGGGTAGTATCAAGGAACACAGAACTATTTTGATATTGAACTCAACCTACATGACAAAACTAAGAGACCTGCCACAATCTGATCAACCATCTTAATACTCTTTCCATAGATTCTGACAACTAGGATAAAAAAATCTTGGCCTATTAATAGGCGACACAGAGCCCTTAGAGCTGAACCTGGGTGCTCTGAGAGTGTACAATCACTCCAACTTGTCATTCAATATACTAGGAAAAAACATTACCCTTCTGGGTAGTATTCGCAGAACCAGCCAAGGCCTCCTACTCAGTGACACATGAACATACCCTCTGGTTCTGAAGTAAAAAGAACTATCTGAGCACGTGGTCAGATGAAACTTGATCTGGAAGTGCCACCACTCATCTGGAATTGAAAAAGGATCTTGCTGAGCCAATTACCATCAAGGTCAGAGTCAGACAAGGGGATCCGGTGTCACCCAATCAATCCATTACTCTGCAACCTAGAAAAAGATGGCTATGGATTTCACCAGAGCAAATGCCGTGTTGTGGCAAGAACAGGTTACCACTTGGCCTTTGCTGATGACTTGGTCCTGCCAAGCAACACATGGGAGAGGATGCAAAGCACGTCTTCCCTGTAGAAACCTTTCTGTGAGTGCATTGATCTAAAAACCCAGGAAGGAGAAATGTCAAGGCTTTTTCATCAAACCCACCCAAGACTCTTACACAATCAATGACGGCAGCCACTGGAAGGTGCTCAATATAGGCCTAATGCAATTTCTCTAGGAGACTCTGAAAAATACCCTGGGTTGAAAATTAACCACTGGATAGGGACATCTAAATCTGAATACTGAAACTTGATTCTTGGATTTCTAACATGGGAAAAGCTCTGTCAAAACCTTTACAGAAAGCTCACAACTTTGAAGACCTGCACAGTACCAAGACTCACATACTCGGTGAACCATGCAGACACAAAGGATGCGAAGTCTGGACCTTAGCATCAGAAGGGCTGTTAAAAAACGGTCACAACTCCCATCTCGTACACATAATTGCCTACTGTACAACAGCACTAAGAGTGGTGGCCGACAGGCCACCTGTGTGGCAAACTTTATTCCAAATGGACAAGCACAGTCATAGCATATAATCCTGCTCACAAGGTACCACTGTCTGAGAAATTACCGTGGAAGGAGTTGTGCAAAAAGACTAATTACAGATTATGAATAGCCACAAGAGAAAGTGAAAAGATGAAACATTAGTGGTAAAATAGCCCTGAAAGTGCTAGCTACGGTGTGTAATAGTAATGGCAACAACCAAACAACTGAAAGTAAATGGTGCCTCTGGAAACAAAGAGTCTGTGGAAGAGTTTGAAGAGTGCAGAGGGATTGTGAGACCTGCTGTGGTGGCCATCCGCTGTTGTGCACCCGCAACAGCCCTGTGCTCCAGGCTGATCCCAGCCCGAGCCGTCCAGCTGCTGGAAGAACACCTCTTCACCCTTCTCTTTATAACTACACCTGCAGGTTTGTATTTCTGAGAAACCTCACTTCTGAACTTGATTTACACAATCAGAACCAAATCCTCACCTAAAGTGGTTGGTGCTTCTTATTCTTAAATACTACCTCCCCCTTGTGGCTAGCGGCTCTTCTAGCCAGCAGCCTCAGCGGCACCCTGTGTTCCCCTGAGCTCCTCTGGAGCATATCTCCGATGCTACATGGTCAGAGCTCGCTGGTCCAAACACGATTGCAGCATAATAATATGAAAGATGAGAAAAAAACATGTTGTGAGTATTGTGGTAGACCTCTCTGCAAAGCTGGCATGCAGATTTGGATGTAATTCAGCAACCTATTAGCATCTCATCGTATACTACAGCACTGGAAAAGAAGACAGTAACAACCTTTATTAAAGAACGCTGTTCATTGCTTAATGAACTTGGCAAGCAACAACCTACAATTGTCAACATGTTCTGCTGCCTGCTAGAGATGCATGTGGTGAGAAAGATCCAACCAATAGCGCTTTACTGGCTAAGAAATTTAGGGTGACACTAGCCATCATGAGATCAGGTAATTTGGTGCTGTCCACAGAAGCATTTCTACACCTGTAGTTCCCCCCAAAGAGATCCCAAAGACAACATATATTCTTCAAAGATGAAGGTAATATTTTTGGGATCTTCTGAATGTATGCAGTACAACATTAAGGACAGCACATCTCCCTCCCTGATGTCAACGAGAAGAACAAAACAAAGAAGGATGATGCTGCTGGAGCCGATATTACTTCAGTGAAATATTTATATACAAAGCTGAAGTAAGTATTATGCAGACTACCAGTATATACAAAAATAAAGATCGTGCCTATTTCTGCAAGATAAAGAGAAGAAAAGTGCCACGTGGGCATCAGTGTCAGCTCAGTTCTGGATGAACTACAGCAGACATGATATTTGTAGCTTGTTCCCTTTAATTCTTCTGTGGCTAAGGACATTGCTACTTCCACAATAAACATGGACTGGTAATTTCTAGGCATATCAGATTGCTGAAGGAAATTCTCTGACACCAGAAAAACACTCCAGAACAGGATGCTTGTGGAAGTTTCTCTTCTGCAGTCATACTTGCTGCCACAAAAGGTCTTCTCTCCTATCTGGAGAAGTTTACAACCTCATGGAAAGAGATTTAGCCTCCAAAGCTTATTGGACTTCTCCAAAGTGTTCAAGGTATCCCTGCTGGAACTGCTGTGGGCTGATGGCAGTAGCCTTGAAGCACACACATGGGAAATCAAATCACGCCAGCTGAGGAGCTGTGTCTTTTGGTTACTTATCGGGTAGTTTGAGAACAACAGAGCATAAAACTTAGATCAAGTTAAAGATCTACAGAACATTTCTTGGCAAGGTAAACTCCATAACCACCTGCCGTTGATTATTAGCCTTAAAACAAAGAAACTCTGGAAACATTTTACCTGCATATCTCCTGTTCTAATATGATCATTAGCGTCCCCTAGGCTGGCAATTTTGAGTCTCCTCCTGAACCTGGGGTTCAGAGCTCCCTCTGTGCATGGATTTTACCCATTGGCAGCTCATAAAAGGATTTTGTATATTCTCCACATATTTTAAAAGATGATCCAAGCAGATTTTTCCAGGGATAGGCTGCCAGAGACACCATTTCATTTAACCTCTGAATTTTCTCCTCCTCTTCCTCCTCCTCCTCCTCCTCCTCCTCCTTCTTCTTCTTCTTCTTCTTCTTCTTCTTCTTCTTCTTCTTCTTCTTCTTCACTTTCATCACATCTTTATCACTTTATGCTTCCAAATGAGAATCCTGTGCTTTAGACATTTAGCTATATAGTTACCACTCTCTTCATGTTTCCATCTTTTCCTGTTTTAGGCTCATCACACAACCAAGAGTAATTGTGATTGCTGTATATGTTGCTTTGATTACAAAGTAGAAGCTGACTGAAAAAGAATATGATTAATGCTGGTGATATATCGCTATAGAATCACTAGCGTAAGAGATTTCACATCAGTATCTGCTATGGTACTAAAAAGAGTCAGAAAATAATGTGGTTAATCCTAATAGCATGGAATATTGTAAGGCAAGATTGAAGAACAAACTTGGTGTTTATGATTAATTGCCTTTATCTGCAACTCTTTGTAAATGTCACTCTGAAAATATTTGGAGAGTTACAGACTTGTCCTATGTCGTACCAGGGATGATGGGATCACAAGGAAAAGACCATATTTTATTTCATTCCTGAAACTATGACTGGACGCAAACCACATATATTGCCACTCCACTCTGTGGTTTTTTCAATGGCTTTAAATGAAAGGAATTGGATTTCTTAAAAAAACAGGACCCTGCCCCGTCTTGCTGGTTGCTCCTTGTCTTCCCCTTCACAGGACCCAGCCAGAAATGGTTCCCCCAGTGCAGTCCCCTCCAGCCCATGGTGGGGGGCAGAAGAAGACGGGTTCTTCAGCCAGGTCCTTCAGTCAGTCAACTCAACTTGTTCGTGGGAGAGAAGAACCTGTCCTCCTCCATGTGGGGTGGCTTTCTGCAGGGCAAGTGAGCTGTGCTGGCCCAGGAGTGCCTGTGCCAGCATGAGGAGAGACCCCCGCAAGATCAGAAGCAGGAGCGGCTGCCAGGTGGTCAGCCTGCGAGAGGGTGTCAGGCCTCACCTGCACCTCAGGGGAGGAGGGCTTGTCTCCCAGCCAGGAACAGTCCTCATGGAGCCCAGGCTACAACAGACACATCAGGGGCTTCCCGTAGCCAGGAGCCCCTCAACACAGGTGGGTACCACACCATGCCCAGGCTTGGCCTTGCAGAGGGAAGTGAGCAGCTCTGTCCTTGCTGTTGTCTTGATTTACACCCCTGATATCTTTCTACTGCCATTTCCTTTCTTTACTGCTACTCTCTCTCATGCTCTTTCGCTTTCCTAATGTCTTCATCATCCTGTGAGATGAAAAACATGTTCATCTAAGAAAAGGAATACACCTATATTCTTCCACAAGTGTATATATGTGTATATTCCAGTAAAATATATGACTTTTAGAAAGGGCATATTTCCTTTTTAATCAAGTTTTTGTAAAATTGTGAGTTACTTATGGACAAGGTGGCTTACTTTTTTGTATACTTTTGAAAAAATAGTACATTAAAAATATGGGGGTAGTAGACAAAAAGACAAATGTGTCGTTAGAAATGTTTTAACACAAGTAGTCCAATCTGAATGTAAGACCCATTTTCTCCTGCATTTATAATTAGCAATTTGCAAAACATGTCTTCTTTAGCAGCCTATATTGTGAAAGGATTAATTTCCTAGATGTTTATTAGCCCTAACAAACCCCGTGGGATGTGCCAAACCTAAGCCTTGCGTTACTTGAAGGAGAAGTTTAGCATAGAGCAAAGGAAAGGGCTCTGCCGAATAAGCAGGTGGCTGTGACTACCGCAGAGCATCCCCAACTTGTTTGTTCGAGTCCACAGGGTGGCAATATAGACAACCCCTGCCTGCAATTGTGGTCTTGTTCGAGCTGGTGTCATTGCTGCCGCAGGTCCTTCAGAAAAAAGCGCTGTGCCTTCCAAGATCATTAGCCGTGCAATTACACTGGTAGAGAAATTTGAGCTAGATGCTATACCAGCATATTTGTTTCTGCAAATATTTAACAACTTGTAGATAACTAACAACCACTGAAACCTGGCATTACTGAAGTAAGATAAACTTCTCCGGAAAGACATTTTGGATTAGGTCAGTAGAATGCAATCTGGAATGTATTTTTGGATCCTGATGGAAACAGCTTGCACATGGAACAGCAGAGAGAAATTTTCAGATTATACTAACACAAGTGTGAATTTATGTCATATCCTGTTGATTTGTCCTCATATTATTTGATTCCCAAAGGAAGCTACATTAATTCCTTCCACATCAGCTTGCATTGTGCTTAAGAAGAAACATGCTATTTTAGGTTCAATAAATTCTATACAGAATTTTGATTGTGAAAGATTTCTGATTACATAGAGTCATTATGTTGTAGCTGTAAGATACGTTACCTGGACATCATGTAATCATGATCTGATTCAGTTATTGAAAGAGGCTCTACACACAACTTTGCAAAGCTGTAGAACTAAAACCTGCAAGTCAGGGAATGTAGAAATATTACAAAATAGATTAGGGGAGGATGTTGTTTTTTCCTGGTTGTCTTCTGTTGGCTCTTTATTACTGCCTCATGTTCCCAACATCATGAATACAAAGATTATCCTCCAATGATTCAGGAGGCAGAATAATAAGCCAGATGAGTTGTGAGCTCCTGGACCGTGCAGTTTCTTGCTATTGACCAATAGGTCAATGTCTTTCTCCAAAACTGGAAGTTGAAGAGCTGCAATTTGAAAGTTCTCTCTTGCTACTTATAATTGAAAATCGATTTTTCTAGACAAGGGAAGTACTATAAATGTAGTCTTTTTGGACTTCGGTAAAGCAGTTGCTATTTGACCACAACTGGATGTATAAGGTGAGCTAAATAGGAGATATAAAGTAAACAAAGAACTAGGTAAAGATCTGATGATGATGATGGTAAGCTGTGCTGAAAGCAGTAATGATGGTCTAAGGGAAGGTTACTAATAGAGTTCCTCAAGGATCAGTTTAGGAACGTCTTTTGTCATTCTTTCACTAATGACTAAGGACAAAAAGTAGTAGCACGTTAGTAAAATACTCATGGCACAACTCAGAAGTATTCAGAATGTTGAAAAAGTATCATCCAGGATTAACTGAGTAGTTCAATGTACTGCAGTAGCAGTAACTGGGTGAAATTTAAAATACGTTTTTGGTAACTTAGAAAAAGAAATTCTGATGCAAGCTAGGAAATACTAGTTGGAACTGCCAAAGGAAAAGAAAGACTTGGATCCAGTGGTTACTCAGGAGACAGCCAAACCACAGAGCTGACAGGGTCATGAAAAAGGCAAGTGCTATTGCTAGGCAGACTGCTAGATATTTTAAGTAAAGTTAGGGAAATATTAATACCTGATTACAAGGCACAGGGAAAATCCATCTGGGCTACTGTATACAGTTGTCCATGTCAAGGATGAAGTCTTTTTCTGTAACGTTTCTATTCAAGAGGTAATCAACATCCTTCTTGGGGCATAAGAGGACTGAAATTCTAGACCAGCCTTTTAGAAATAGGGAGTACAAAAAAGTCAGTTTTGAAGCAATGTGATAAGGTTGCAAAGGGATGCTGTGATGTGTTCACCCTCTTTGGCAGGAGCTGGACTTACAAATTCTCTTCTAGCTCTTTATTTTAACCACCTGGTATCAGTGTATTCAATGAGCCTGTAGGGCTTAGCTGACAAAATTCTTTCTTATGACATATATTGTGTTGGATTTTATATACAGTTTTCAGCGGCAAGTACTTACCTTTTGATAACACTGAGGTACAAACAGAACAGTCTTGTTATGATTATACTGCAAGAATGAGGATGTGAGTAGTATCTGTGATGTTTGTTAACCAGTGTCTTTTTTGTTTTTGACCAGTGTAGCACAGGGTCATGAGAAGGTGAAGGGACCTTTGATTTCAAGTCCATTTGCAAGAAAGATGTTATGTTCTTCAGACCTTGTTCTATAATGATTAGAAGCATTAGGGTAAGCAAATTATGCTTATGATTTTAAAGGTCAAATTTTATAATCCCTTTCATTTTGCATCCTTTTTGTCAGAGCATTTAGGAGAGTAAGATCTCTTACAGAGACGGAAGAACATGTTTCAGTAATTATCACGAAACACAATTTTGTAAGCATAAACTATGGGAAACTGAATGTGATGGTGATTCACAAGCAGTTTATCTTCCTGATAAAAAGTAGTATGAAACCTCTATATTGAGTCTGAGGCCAGTGGAATCTTTTCAGTCCATATTTGCTAGGGCTATATATGTATTTAAGTGAGTTTAAACAGGGGAGTGGCAAGGGGTGTTTCACAACCTTATAGGCGATTACAGTTTATAGCTAAATTATCTCCTGAATTACATTAGCCGAAATCAATGTCTTCTACTAGATGAACAGACTGTTCCATAAAACCTTGACAGATAAAGCATTAATAAGTGTCAGAGCTGACTTGGTCAATCGAATGATTTGCTGACGCTTCTTTTTACCACAAGCCTGCACTTTCAAGTTTAGTGCCAAAGGTTCACTATATATAGCTGAAGACAGCAAATAGATGTTCTCTTTTTGTGCAGATTTCTAACTAGCTGCCTGTTTCACTATCTCCTCTCCGGGGCAGCATTTTCAGTCAGGAAATTTAAAATATGGTGAAGCTACAGTTGCCTAATCCTGGCCTGGAGGACAGGATACCTTCCCATGCAGAACTTGAGGTCCTTGAGAAAGAAGAGGCAGACTCCAGACCAAAATGGGATAACAAGGCTCAGTATATGCTGACATGCGTAGGGTTTTGTGTGGGCTTAGGAAATGTGTGGCGGTTTCCGTATCTCTGTCAGAGCCACGGAGGAGGTATGTCTTTAATATATCTTAACTAACTTTCTCTATAAACTAGGTTTAATCTCTTTTTTGGGAAACGAATAACAGAATATGTTTAGAACTTGTCAGTTCCTATAAGAACAGTGATGTTCATCTCTAGGAGACTGTCTAATGGAGAAGGTTATTTCACAGGTTATGAACACCCACTGAAGTCATGTTAGTGATGGAAGAAAAGGAAGGGGCTGTTTTTATTTCAGGACACAGGATTGATCAAATCAGTCTTGCACTGTCATGTACATAGTATGTTTTCTCAATCTAAAATTAATGTTACTTCACATACGTACATACATATATATAATGTATATTTAAAAATATTAATTAACTACTTGGAAGTATGATTCTGATCATGATCCCAAATGCTCCTTCATAATAGGGTTTTCGTTGGTTTTGGACTGATCTGTATACTGGCTGCAGGGTCAGTGTGTGTGTAATTTATGATAGGAATAACAGCATGAAAGCAGTTAACGTTAAGAATATGTTTTAACAGCTGGTGTTATTAAGTCATTTAAAATCCAAATGTATGCTATTTACCATATAATTTACTATGACTCCTTAGGGTTCAGGTTAGGACTGAAGGTCCTAAAGCTGATCTTGAGCTGATCTTGAGCTGAACCATTGCCTAAATATTGTATGACAGCATAAATTTCTCATTTTCTGACACTCTTTTCTGCCCACTGTCTACTTGTTATCTGCATTTCACTCTGGGATATGTGTAAAAAGTGTTTGTTCCTTTGTGATGTTTGATCTTGAAAGACATCTTTTGGCTTAAGTAACAGTATTTCAAAGTCATTTTCATTAAATGTACACAGTGAGATGTTTAAAAGCTGCTCTTCTTAGTCAGAGTAGGGAACAAGGAGGGCTCTGTGGGGAGTTGCTGGTACAAACTCAGGGACATTTAACAACAGATGACTCAGTTGCAAGGAGAGATGCTTTTAACATTGAGATTTTTCTGACACGGGCTGGTGTTTAGAGTTTGCAGTGTGAATTGAAGGTCATTTGCAGCACAACTAACTCTTGTAACAAAAAAGTTACAAGACACCCGAAAAAATCATAACCCCCTTTCCACATGTGACAGTTTTAATTTGAAAAAGTGGATGGATATCTCCAAAATTCATGGCACTTTTTGGCTTCTTGGGTTCTTCTACTTAGTCTTAGAAAGTGAACATGCCCTTTTTCCCAGGATTGGTTTATAGGCACTTTCCTGCTTTTCTGTCTGTCTTTCCTTTCCCTCATGTTCTAGTCATATGAAATGCAGTTGAAAAAAATGAACATCCGACAAATGCAAAGAACGTGGTATCAATCATGGTTTCTGACTGATGTCAGTGAAGATTTATGAATTGCTTGTGTGTGTCTGTCAGTAATGTGTTTTAATTTATCCTTTGGCAGCCATTATTTTTCTTTCTCATTATCCCATGGCTTGTCCTTGCTCAGGAACACTAAAAACAGTTATCCCTGGCTTGTTGCTTCCCTGGGACTCTCTCACTCACATTTTAGGCAGAAGTTGAAAGGCAACACATAGCAAAGGAATGATGTAGCTGGCTCTGGGCTTAGAGCCCAGAGTACAGATATGTGTCCCTGTAGCCAGACTTGCTACTTTCTCTATCAATTCTTCTGCTGTGACTCTTATCAGTACATAAGAGTGAGCAGTGATGCCTTCCCATGGCTTCCTAGAAAGGTCTCCTTAACTTCATCACAGGCGGATGAGGGTGGAGAGCTGTTGCGCAATCCCTCCTCCCTCCCTGTTCTTCAGTGCACCTCAGCCTCTTGTGGGAGGTCTAAATCCAACTCCTGCCACCACTGCCATCCTCTCATTACAGTGCCTGTTCTCCAATTTCTCCCTTCAGTCAGAAAAAAAATTACTCTTGCTGTTCTTTGACTGGATGGCTTTGAATTTGAACATGTGACTATCTGTATTGTAAAAACAGACCTTGAAGTTCTCATTTCTGAAGATGTTTTGGTGTTGAGACACTTTCTGCCTCGTGAGAGTTTCTGGCTCCTGCATCTCTAATTCCCATTCAGCCATGTTCACAGCATAACAAACACCCCATAGATGCAATACTTTGCATCATCTCTGATTGCACAGACACTCTCAAGTCTGGCTTCGGCTACCTCTAGTTGGAAATAGTCATTTACTAGACTTTTTGGTCAAGTTTTGCCTTAGTCTTTGCCACTCAACATGGTGGCCAAGATGATTCATTCATCTTTACATTTGTGTGGCCCACTCAGGGACACAGCCATGCCTCTGTAACAGAGTGGGGGAAAACGTTATGCACCTTCTTCCAAGTTAACTAACACAAAGCATACACCACACTCATGAGCGTGCTGAGGAACCTCCATTTTCCCTTAGTCTGTCTAGTGCCTTTACCCTGGATGGTGTATGTCTTCATACTTCGTGTCTTCAAGATATGTCTTCACCGAATGCTGGGTGCAGAGCAGGAGGAATCACTGCTGCTGCTCTCTTTCACTGGAGATGGGGGTTATGCTGCTCCTCAGTCTGTCCCTGGCATGATTTTTTTATAGAGTCCTAAACCTCACTTTGGATATGATGGCAGATTATGGCCATGCATAAAGAGATAGAAAAAAATGCAGCTAATTACCACACAGTAAATATCTGCAGACGATGAGAAAAAGTCCTATGTGATCACATAATTAGAGGTTGTCTCATAAGGTGAATGCAGAATCAAGGTTGCATAGACTACCTCATGAAAACGGTTTCTAATTTCTGAGGGTTGGCTTTGCTATCTTAACTTCTTTCATTTTGCAGTATGAGTTATATGGATGAATGTTTGGAGTCATTTAGCACAGGTGAGGTCTGGTAGCAAGGGTGTAGATAGTCAGTATTTCAGCAAGAACACTCCCAAGTGAGGTTGGACGTCCACCTACTTTGTAAATCAGTGTTTGCACATTTTATATCCCTCATGAAACATAAATGGACTATAGTGAAGTATAAAATTTACCCTTGTAGTACCTGGAGCTCAAGGAAGGTGGATTTTTTTGCTGCAAATTGACTGTAGTGAAGGTAGTTAGGAACACTGAGTTGTACAGATAACTCTTATTGTCAGGTGTTTGAACTTAAATCTAGAATTATTTGAGGACTGCTTCTTCCTACACACAACACTATGATAGTGTTTTAACATCGTGATACCCAAATACACAGAAAGAAATCGGTGGTTACATAATTTACTTACTTTTGTTGTCGTAGATAATAAGCTTACATTTTTTAAAAATGGAATATTTACCCCAGTAAAATTTAGTAGAGTAAAGCACGTTTTATCCTTTTCACATCTTAAAGTTGCAAAATACATCATTATCACAGGTGAACTAGGTTTCAATATACATGCAATGTAAAAGCTAGTGTTTGCCTCAGTGCTTTCACCAGCTTAAAGAGATTGAAATTCCCTTTTCATTTGATAGCTATCTCTGACATTACACATAGCTTTTGCTTAATCTTTATTGAGCAACATGTCATTTAATCAACTGCTAAACATTTTTATTTCAGCCCTGATGAGTATTATAAAAAAGAGCGTGTATATTTAATGTTTAAACCATCGATATACAAAAAAGGTCTTTAAGCCTAGAGCTTGCATATGTCTGCAGTAAACCTTGCCACTGCATGAGGGAGAAGTATTTCATCTCTGTGCGTGCCACACTGAACAAAGTGCCAGCAATGACATTGGCAGTTCCTCGCTGGAGTACCGTCACTACAGCTGAGGTCTAAGAATATGATAGTATAGAAAAACCTCTCCGCCTGAAGTCTACCTGTCTTCCCTTTACGAGGAATTATGTGAAAGCAATAATATTTTTTTCAATTTCACATTAGAAACTCTTAGATTAAAGAGAGAGTTACAGCTATACAGACATTCAAACCAAATATTATGTGTTCTGAAATACAGTACTGAAACAGGAGGAGAATCTAGTATCTCATCTGTAAGGTTTTCAGACTGGAAAGATTACTCATTGTTTATATATATCTATACAGCATTTCTTTTCAGATCATTGGTTTATTTGTTAGGTTCATAAAACTCTGACAACTTAAAAAGCATTGATTTTTTTTTTTTAAGTCTCATATAGCAGCTTTGCAGAGTCACTGTCACTTTTTTTTTTTTTCCCATTAGAGCTTCTTTCAGAAAGGTTGGGAAGAAACTGAGAGAAATGGAAAATACAGCAGAGTTGGATTTCTGAGCTGGCTGTTAGAATTGAACCCTGGAAACAGAAAAACCCAAGAAAGAGAAAAAAGTGGCATATATAATTGAGATCTGCCATTTTATTTCTCTTGAAAATTTACAAATATTCCTGCACCTAAATATAGGTGGTGTTACTTAATTGTCCGGTTCTAACACATCACACTGCATTTTCAAATCATCAAGCTACCGTGCTACACATAGCTAGCCCTTCAAGCTAGAACTGTTTTAGTTGTATTTGGTTTCATAGGAAAATAAATTCAGCACTACAGGTGCATATGCACACCATGTATTTTATGTCCGTGATAATGAAAGGAGTGGACAGAGACCCACCTTCTCCATTTGTGTCCATCCCAGAACCTGAAATTTATTTCCCAGTGACTCCAAGGTAGTGAGGAAGCTGGGGAGCTGCAAGCCCGCATTTGGACAGGACACCTTTTTCACGTGATGGGTGGCTTCACAAAAGGCATCCTTTCCCCTTTTTGTGACTGCGCAAGGAAGGTCATGGAGTTCATTTATCTGACTGTTCTGTCAAAGATGTGTCATGCTTAAAGATTTCTTTTATGACATCTTAATAAAGGTCCCTCTATAAGTATCTCAAGACCTCAGGAAATCCCCTGAGGTTGATAGAGTGCTTGTTGCATGTCCGCCACAGAAGATGGTTCAATTCTGAGAGTCTGGTAGCAAATTTGGTGCACTGTGCCGTCCACAGGGAGACTTACAGTGTAGGGACAGTGCTGTTGCTGAATCTCGCTGTCTTGGAGGGTGAGGCATGATGTCTACCCAGGCCGCTAGAGCTCTGTGAGTGGAGGTGCACTTTGCACGTAAGGTTTCCAAGAATGTCTCAAGCATGGGAAAAATGGAGCCCAAATCAGAGCATCAATCAGCCTGCTTTCTACTGAAAGTGAAAAGTTGGGACTACCTTTGAATGCTTTCTAAAGAAAATGCTTCTAATGCTTTATAGGAAACGGCCTGATCTTCCCTCCCTTCCGCTAACAGAGATGGTAACTACCAAAAAAAATATTTTCTTTGGCAAGTATGATAAGAAACAAGTGGCCGTAAATTGAAAGGACTATAAAGGCTGTGTATTTCCTCACACAACAAGATCTTTGACCAGGGGGAGAATTTCTAATCAAGTCCTTAAGTGATCTCACTGTGAGCCGATGAAAAAAAGTGACGTGTCTCCACTAGGAGTAAAGATGGTTGAGCAATGCACCTTAGCGGAGCTAACTGCCAGTCCACTCTTCAGTTTCAAGACATGATCTAAAATGACTGCAAGTTGAGTTTCAAAGGTTGACAAGGACTCACCCTGAGTGCAAATGAGGAATATTTGGATCAGGTAGCTGTATAAATCCATCTTCTGGACTTTATTACTACCATTGCTGAGGAAGGGCTTTACCAGAGAGAACTGAGATTGCGGTACAGCAGAGACCTATCCAGCATCCGAAAGGCGAGGTAAAAATAAAAGATCCAGATGGAGCAGCCATACAAACTCTGTAGGGTCAGGTTTCAGACTCTTAGGAGGTGTCTTGGGCTTAAAACAGAGACAGTGCTCTGGAACTAAAAATTGCTGGTATAAACACAATTATCTTGTCCTTATCTCATCTTACTCTCATGAGAGCTCCTTAACAGAGTGTGACAGGGGGAAAGCGTGTGCCAGCCTGACATGAGTTTGGAGTACACAATGTATTTCTGGCTGCTTGCAGCTCCATGCGTTCACTTTGTCTCTGTGAAAGGCCAGAGGCTCTGCGTGTGGAGGTTGTCCCAGTGACCCTCCCATGTAGTAAGGAAGCCATCGGGATGTAGGGAGGTGGATCTCAACAGTGAGAGGGCACTCATCACATACACTGCAAAAATTCTGTTTTTTATGAAGCAGTTGGGAGAAGTGTTATTCACAGAAATAGGGTGGGGTATCAGTAGAGAACAAACTCTTTGAAGCCAAATCTGCATGCACTGCATGTCTAATCAGATGAAGAGGGGGTCTTACACGCACGCCGGTGCATGTTCCAGCACAGCTTAGCAAGTCCATACGGATAAAATGGGACAAACCTTTAGAAATGCCAGAAACTATCTGAAAGGACAGGGGGAGTCAGTTTCTTGCAGTGACCGAGTCTGATGCAGTTTCAACAAATCCCAGAACTTCTGCCAGATTTGAGTAAGACTTCTGCATCATCAACAATGACTTCAGGGCACATGCAGAGAGAGTACATCACCATTTCTGGCACAGCTGCCTTTCAGCAGCCAGTCAACAAGGCATGGAGGGGACTGCCCTGTTACATCTGACAGCTCCTGCTGCCAGTAATTTTGTAGAAGTCCCTGGAGTGGTGGGAAGAGAGAGTGGAAGAGTCTTGTTTTGGAAGTGATCCCAGTCCCTCTAAAATTGAAATATGCCCTATATGTTTCACGCGTTTGTGATGTGAAAATACATATTCAACAAGACACGAGTCAGGAAGTGATTGCTGTAGCACTGATACCATTTGTAATGATATCTCAGGTAAGACCACAGTGCTAAATTTGGATTTGCAGCTAGAGGAGTTCAGTTTCCTCAAATCTAGGGTGGACAGCCATCCTTCATTCCTTTCTGGCATTGTAAAATAGCTGCTTTCCTCCAAGGTGCGAGAGTACCAGCTTGAGTGTCCTCGACCTAACAGGTAACTGCTCCCCACTAATGCAAGGCTTTTGTTCTTGAAAGGACTACATGGTCTCTAGAAAAGGGAACGTAGCTGAGATGTAAGAAGTGGGGAAGAAAACACATGGGATACTCTCCTCGTTAGTGATGATGCCCATATTATCCATTTCCCAAGGTAACAGACCGACGCGAAAGAGAGGAAGAGTCAGCAGAGTTGGAAGTTTAGCAGACCTCTCTACAAATAATTCATAATGAGCCTTTCAATTTTTCTCTAATAAAAAATATGTCCTCAGTCAATTATTCTTCTGTCTCTCCTTTGAAACCTCTTCAGTTGCCAGTCTCTATTTTTACAGTGATATATAGTTTTTAATGCATGCAAGGTGAGCTACACTGATTTTGAAAAGCGCTAAATTTTTAGTAAGAAGTTTTTGCATTGCTAAATGACATGTTTTGCAGAAGTGTGAGAATATCATGTCTATACAGCTACCTTTGGCAACTGGCTTCAACAAAAAATATATGTTCTGGTGCATCAGTGATTGGTCATTGAACCTGATGTGTGGCATGTGCATTTTCAAAGTGCTCAGCACTTTGAATATTTTGTAAGCATTTTACATATTCAAAACTACTGATTTTGATTAGCAAATCTTAAAAATGTCAATGAAAGACAGGTGAATAACTAGTGTTACCTGAATTCCATAGAAGTGGAACGCAAAAAGTGTAGTTGGCTGATTTCATTATAATAGTGGCCACTTGATACAACAATATTGTTTTTAGCAGACTTTATTGAAGTACACAGAAAATGAAGACTTTGCAGTAATGATAATTTCTAAAACTGTGGTGTAGATGACATCAAGAAGCCGACAAGCATGCAGTTCAGCTCTTCCAAAAAACATTCAACTACCTTGAATTCAAAACTGTAGTTCCATTCTTCAAATTTCCTCTTTCACTTGTTATCTGATTTTCACTGCTTACCTGAGGAAAAAGTCAACAAATACCCAAACCTCAACCATTCACATACTGTTTTGCATTTTTTCTTGTGTGCTTAGACTATTTACTGCCTATGATTAGGAAGTTAAAGACTTTTTCTAATGACAGATAACCAGAATTCTAATATGTAGTAATATTCAAGCATTTGAGTCTGCCCTTTGGTATTCCACTGTGGTGTTACATGTTATCTCCCATGTCCGAGGTACACTTTATGCAGGAAAAAAATAATTTAAAAAACTTGTCCTGTACTAACCAGCCTTGTCATAATTAACAAGGTTTGAACCCTGGACTTCAGATCTTTTCTATTCAAATGTAAAAGCTGTTGAACACAGCTGCCAGGAAGTTACCGGTTTTTTTATGTATACAGCCCTAGGCTCCTGCCTAATCTTTCGAGGCATCTTGCTTAGTTCATTCAGCTACTTCATATAATTTGCATGATTCACAATTATTAAACCATAATCTTTTAAAAAAAAAAAAAAAAAAAAAAAAAGTAACTCATTCCAGGAAAGTAACTACCTTTCCTCCACTTGCAATCCGAAGGTAGCTTCTTCAAAGTTTAAACTTGAGAGTGTGTAATTTGTGTTTCTGTTTGTCACTTGGGAAGAACAAGAATTCCTACCTGAAGCCACATATGTAATGAAGTCCCCTGCTTGGGCAATCAGGCAAAAGCATTGTTCAGAACCTGGAGAAGGGTTTCCACAAGTACGCTTACAACTCTCTTGCTGTTTCAAAAGCCCTCAGAACTAAAGTTTGTGCTTTATTTCAGCACTTTACTGATGGAAAACATCTTTTTTTTTTTTTTATCCATTTCAGGAGCCTTCATGATCCCTTTCCTGATTTTGCTAGTCCTGGAGGGTATCCCCCTACTTCACCTTGAGTTTGCCATTGGTCAAAGGCTGAGGAAAGGCAGTGTGGGTGTCTGGAGCTCTATCCACCCTACCCTGAAAGGGGTTGGTAAGTCTGAAGAGGATACAAAAAGCCACCTGAGAAAGCACAAGTCTCTGAACTGATAACCCAGCTTCAGGATTTTATTCCAGTGTGTCATAAGAGATTCCAGGATCTATTCCTTTTCCCTTCTCACTAACTCTCCATTGATAGGTCACATTAATCATGATAAGGCACTATGACAATTTAGAGTCCACGTTCCCAGGGACTGTGGGTCCAGTTAAAACCTTTCTCTAATTTGAGACCACTTTCTGGCTTCAGAGATATTTTCTGTATTATGATATTGGCTGTTTTTACCATTAGGATGAATATTTAAGTGTCCAAAAATTTGTTCTGCAACTGTTCTGTGGATAAGTAATAGTTGAATCTTGCTCCAAGCTGGTCTACCAGACTTCAGCTCCATATAATGTTACTTTCATCTGAGAGAGGTACCATGCTAAAAGCCATGGAGACAGTATTTTGCAGAAAATACTTCTTTCACATCTGTATTAGACTTCTAAGTATTCAAACACTCGATCTGACAGTGTAGTAAAAGCAGCATGATGCATACAGCATTAAAAGCGCCACAGATACCTCATTACACAGGAAACACAGGAGGTGCCATCTGAACACTGGGAAACACTGGGAGGGTGACCAAGTACTGGCACAGGTTGCCCAGAGAGGTTGTGGAGTCTCCATCCTTAGAGACACTCAAAATCTGCCTGGACATGGTCCTGGGCAACTGGCTGTAGGTGGTCCTGCTTGAGCAGGGGTTGGACAAGATGACCTCCAGAGGTCCCTTCCCACCGCAGCTCTTCTGTGACTCTGTGATTACCGCACACTTGAAAGAGAAGAAATGCAGCCGGTTAGGACTGGTGTTGGGATCCACTGCATCTGTAAATCAGAGACAAAAGACATTTGTTCATTGCATCTGGAATTTTTCAAGCTTCTTCACAACCTAAGAGCCCTCAGGAGCTAATCATTAATGTTTACTGTCTGCCAGAGAAGTCACCAGAGGTTAGTTTCTTGGGAGCAAGTGGAGAAGGAGAGTTACCAGCTTGAATCCCACACCTTTTCACAAACTGTGCCTCCTGGCAGCTATCCATCCTATACAACAAAGATGAGCCAAATACATCTGCTGACATCTGCAGTGCCATTGTGGAGGGGAAAGACAATCTGGGTCTCATTTAGGCAAAAATCCCAAGTCAGTTGAGCTGTACATGTACCCAGCATCCCAAACTCCATAGACAGCAGCAGGCAAGACTGTGAAGAGGATTGTGCAGTGTCTGTAGGGAGCTAGTCCACCCATAAGGTTGGCTTCTAAGTGGGTGTTAGCTTCAGTTCCAAAGTAGGTTTAGGCCGTACATCTATGTAAGACTCAGCTGTCCGACCTTTACATAACAAATTCACAGTGATTAAACCTACATCCAAAATAAAGAGAGGGGAGGGAAAGGCTATAAACCATGGAATTAGGGTGGGGAGGAGAGTAGGGAAAGGCTGAGGCTCATACCATATATTTTGAGATGTCTTGAAGACAAGAGTATTGAAATTTACATTGCGTTCTGATTTATTTTTTTTTAGGCATAGCGGCAATGTTTGTATCCTTCCTGGTGGGTTTATATTACAATACTATTATTGCCTGGGTAATGTGGTATTTCTTCAACTCCTTCCAAGAGCCCCTGCCCTGGAGTAGCTGTCCTCTCAATGACAGCAGAACAGGTATATTCAATGAAATACCGTATTTTATTACACAGCACATTTTTGTTTCTAGCAATTAGACTAATTGAGCCTCTTTCTGTAAAACAATAGCAAGGCATGGCAGTCCTGTCAAGAACATTGTGGCATTTTAATACTTGTGTTTTGTAAAAATTCACATTATATAAAATGTAAACAATGCTTAATCCTTGAGACAAACTTTGACTTTTTATATGAAACTTCAGGGCTGATTTTGACAGATGCGTTCACATAGACAATATTCACAAAGTACAAGTCTAGCATAAATATTAACATTTTCCAGATTTAAACAATATGTGTTTCATCCATCCCTTCACCAACAGCTGTCTGTTAGCATATTGGGGGGGGGGAAAGAGATGCACAATCCATATGAAACACCTGCATCTCTCAGTATGACAGCAGTCTATAGCTCCTTGGAGACTGCTTGGTGACAGTGGCTTTGCTTTCCGTAGTCAGCCCTGCATGAAACTGTATGAAGCAGGTTTTTCTGGTGGGTCAGTAAACAGCTCTTCAGAGAGCTTTGTTCCTTCTCCCAGAATAAGTATAAAAAGCCTCATACAAGGGCAGGCCAGGGCAGAATACTGCACAGGTCAGCGCATTACAGGGAGCTGAGCATCTGACCTGAGCTGACAAGACTTTTAATGATGCCCCACAAAACAGAAAGACAAAGTATTGCTGATCCGAAGGAGGTGTGAGAGGGGAAGAGCCACCTAGCTGCAGGAAGCTGTGGGCAAGCGCCCACACTCCATCAAGGCAAGAAAAAACAGGATACATGTGGAAAGCCCAAAGTTGTTCATTTTGTTTGGTTTCTTGTTTTTTTTTTTTTTTAAATGAGGTAGGAAGTGTACAATCGTTGAAAAACATCTGCCTAACTGCTTTTCTTCTACTAAAAAAAAAAGTATTCCATGCAATATACATACATTTATGCTGAAAAACCCTCTCCACGCTTTCTTTGTTACATGAGGCTTCTAACCTCACATTTTTGCAGGAAAAAAGAAAAATTATAAAGATAGAAGAGTCTTTGAGTGAGCTTCAAAGATTTTATCTGTATGGTTGAATTAATAGAAATAACAATAAAATCTGTATTAAAATCCTTGTTAAACAATTCTGTTTTAAAGGTCTCATTTTTTGACAAAACCAGCCTCTAAGAATCTGAAATTTGCCAATAACAAATTCATTTGCTTTAGGTGGTATAATTTAGAACACTGGTGTTTATTATTTAACTTTTTTTTTTCCAAGTAAATAAAAGACATACAGAATGACAACCATTTTGTGGTTACAGATTACATAGAAGAGTGTGCCAAGAGCTCTCCTGTAGATTATTTCTGGTACAGAGAAACATTAAACATCTCCACTTCCATCGACAATTCAGGCACTATACAGTGGTGGCTTTTGTTATGTTTAACATGTGCATGGGGTGTACTGTATGTGTGCACAATCAGAGGCATCGAAACAACAGGAAAGGTACTCTGTTTTGGTTTTTGATAAGTGATATTCATTATGGTGTTGTGATTCCTTATTCATGTAGACTTAATCATACTATAGAAACTGCCTGTTTCTTGAATCAAAGCATGTCTAAAACTTTGTGTTTGTCATCACTGGGGTTGCTTTTTGAAGAAAGAAGCTGAATGAAATAGAATTTGATTTGATTTGATTTGATTTATGTGGAGATTTTTGTGAGCAATTTGGCTTCCTTGTCCTTATAGGTCCTAGTAAAGCATTCGTTAGGGATTACAACCTTAACATTAATAATGAACCTGCTCTGGCAGGGGGATTGGACTAGATGATCTCCAGAGGTCCCTTCCAACCCCTGTAATTCTGTGATTCTGTGATTAATCTTTAATGCAGGATCAAGGGACTCTGTCTTTTTGCTATGGCCATTCTCTTCAAAACATACATGTACAGATTTATTTGGGTTTGTGCTAGACCTTAATATTATCTCTCTAAAAGGGTGACCAATGTTTTGCTGCCAAGCAAAGCCCTAAGAACCCATCCTTGCATTGGCAGCATCAACCTGATCTCAGGGTGTAGATTATTTTTTATGTTGCTTTTGAGTGATCTGAGTTGAATTTCAACAATGACAATTTGTCTTTAAATAGAGCACTATAACTGTAAAACTGTTTATTGTCAAATGTACGGCACATACCATTTCTCTTGAACATTGTTTTCTGTAGTATGTTAATTGTTACTTACTTGAAACTTGCCATTATTATTAGTCACAGTACCTTCTTTATTACCTTATTTTCTTCTCTGCAGTGCTATTTTTATTCAAGTCTTCTATTTTATTTAAGTGTTTTATTTACATGCTTCTTCTGCAGGCCGTGTATGTAACATCAACTCTTCCCTACCTTGTGCTTACCATTTTTCTAATCCGTGGCTTGACACTGAAAGGATCAACCAATGGAATTGTGTACCTCTTCACCCCTAATGTAAGTCACTGCATGGTTCATCCCTTAGTGAAACTCGATGTATTGAACAACCAGTTGAAAATTAATCTCCCCCATCAGTGCTTTTCTAACTATCGCTCAGACACCTTTAAAATCTTGATTCTGGGAGGTAAATCCTTTGCATCAGGTGTAAAATATACATATACGCACACATTCTCTCTCTCTCTCTCTCTCCATCCCCCATCAAAGTCTGTTATAAAAAATAGAAAGATCATCACAGAGCAATACAATGGGGTTGCCGTAAGGGGGCTTGCTTTCTTTTCCTGTATTCTAGTGAAGGATGAGTCTAACTTTAAAGCACAAATCGTTCAGGTGGGACTAGAACCCATCTAATCAGTATGGCTATATGGATAAAAGACCTAAGAAAATGGTTTAACTATACAACAGTTTTTAAACAAAATTAAAAGGGGTTTCAATTTCCATGAGAAGACCTCTGAATGTTCATTATTAATGCTGAAGAATAAACACGTTTTCTGGAAACAAGCATGGCTACTGTCAGCTATGGAAAGTAATTTGTTTATCAGTTTTCAAAATACTTGTAGAAAACCTACAGATAGGTTTTCTTTTTTAAAAAAAAAAAGTAAGTTTCACAGAAGTATTGACATATTTGTTAACATTATTCAAAAATGGTAAGTTCTGCATGGTTAATGTTCTTGTTTTAATTATTGTTTTAAATCCCTCATATTCAGTCTAAAGAACAATGTTGGATATGCTTAAAGCTGTATGTCTGATGCCTCAGGTTACCGAGCTGGCTAACCCAGTGACATGGCTGGACGCGGGTGCTCAGGTGTTTTACTCTTTCTCCCTGGCCTTTGGAGGCCTCATTTCATTCTCCAGTTACAACTCTGTTCAGTAAGTAGCCAGACAAAAGCCAAATTTTATATGAATATTTCATTCTTTCAAATGAAGCATGTCCACTTCTGCCCTATTGTTACACAGTAATTACTTGGGACTGGGACACCATCCCCTCAGCTGTCTAAGGCACATCTCTGACTGATCCTAGCTCTCCCGAGCCAAGATTTCAGGTCCCAGTGCTGGCTGATTTCCTGCAGGAAGATGTGGTGATGCAGGCGGGAAAGGAGAGGACTGGCTGGCCACCACCGGCTGATGAGCAGGAGCTTCCTTTGCAGGAGTGCTCAATGCCTCCTGTTACCCTTTGTCTCCACACTGTCGGAGCTGGGTGATGGTATACACATTTCAAAGCAATTTACAAACCACGGTTTAAATCTTTAGCTTAGAGATTAGAAGATATATCTAAGAATTCCAAAATTCAAATTCAGTTCCTTCCTTTATATATGTGATGGGGCCAGGGAAGAGATGGAGTACAAACTCCCATCACCTGGGAATGACTCAGGCAGCAAATTGCAACATGGTCCTATATTCTACATGCACCCTCCCAAAATATTGGAGCAACCACCAGTGCCTCTTGGTGCCTTCCATCCCTTCAGCGCTGTCCTCTTGAAAGACAAACTATGCAGCATTCTCTCAACCTAATATTTTTGATAAGTGTCTCCGAATTATGTTTTGGTTATTTGGTTTGGTCATGCATTCAAAAGTCTGTGTTTCAGTTTTGGCTCAGGTTCGACAACACCACACCAGCATTTCAGTCACTGATGTAATTGCCTGCCACCACTCCTGATTTCAGATGTTTTTCAAAACTACATCTGGAATTTTTGATGCCTGTGACCCTCAGTGCGAGGTGACAAGCCACGCTTCAGGTCTTAGTCAATGTTCCCACAACCATGAGGAGCAGGGCTGAGAATGTTCTGTATCTTTCCGAAAGACCCCCAAAAAAGGAGCAGTGTCCTCCTGCATTTCCAATATACAGGGCGGTGGTACCAGGCCACGTTCTTTCAATTCTCAGTCATTCACCACTTAAGGAGGAAACTGCAGAAAGTAATGAAATTCCCGTGGAGATACAAGAAAAAAAGATGCAAATACCATAGTGTTACACTGTAGTGTTGGGCCACCTGCAGTCCAGCACCAGCTGGACCAGGTGTGAGTGACCCTGCTCCCAGATGGTTTGGGAGTATAAACATCTCAGGAAATACTGTGAGGTTTCAATGCCATCAGGGATTCACTCATTCATAACCAGGAGGAGCTTGAGCGTCTTATTTTCTCTGAAGGGAAGAAATATTTTTATCAAGCCTGCCACTGAGAATCTCATGTTACAGTGAAAAAACTGACATGAGAGTACAGGAAAGAATTTCAATTCAGTGTCTTCTGCCCATTAGAGACCTATTTGCAAGCCTATAAATGAGGAAAGGTCACATTGTCACAGACCTTGGCTGAACAGGCCTGTCTTTCCTCTCCTCTTGAAGATGATCAGAAAATTAAATATGACAACATCAAGTTAATCTCAATAGTCCTCTCTTGCCCAAGAGAAATACAATATCTAGAGCTTTACAGCCTTCTCATAAAACCATTAACTAATTTAATATTGATTCTTTATCTTCTCTCTCAGATGAAAGTCTCTTTCTGGCTCTGCAATTTTTTCATCTTAGCACAGATACACTGGCAAGTGCCCGCAGCACAGAAGTCTCTACGAAGCAGTTTAACTTTCACAATGTAGTAGCTTGTCTGTCCAACCTTATCAGCATAATGTTCCATCATATTTCCAAAACTTGAGGATATTTGAACCATATTCTGTCCAACAATCAAACAAAATGTTCCCAAGTGCTCTTGGCTACTGCAACTTCGCCATACCAAAGTGCTATGGAAATTTTTGGTCACTTTTCCCTACTGACCGTCCGAATTCAAACCCAGGTCTTTCCCCTTGCAGCAGAACACCCCAGCAGCTAAGATACAGCTTATGCACGCATGCATGCCAGGCATGAAAAAGAGGAGACATACTTTTTTGCCCTTCATGTTTTACTTTCCATGAGCCAGACATGGAAACAACTCAGGCAGTTATTCCTTATGAATAGGATTATTTGAGGGGGGGGGGGGGGGGGGAAGAAGCATAGCTATTAAACTGCTTAAGGCACCAAGTTTTAATTCACTAAATCTATCTTTAACAGCTGTACTTGTATATTCTTAGGGAGCATACTGATGTACCTATGCGTCTGTAGACTATTTTTTTGTTAGTAGCCAGTTTTTAGTATTCATTTTGGGAATGTGTTTGAAATCCTTTCTTTTTTTCTCTTTGAATTGCAGCAATAACTGTGAGAAAGATGCCCTGATTATCTCAGTGATCAATGGTTTCACATCCGTCTATGCAGCAACAGTCATATACTCCATCATTGGATTCAGAGCCACAGAAAGATATGATGACTGTTTTGACAAGTAAGTTACTGAAAAAAAACCCAAACCAGAATATACAGGTGTGTGTTTGACTGAGGCAGTTATGTTAGCCTGATGATAACAGATTTATAATTTCTGCACAATTGCAGCTCATGACCCACATGGTATCAGACATTTATTACTTCAAAATATTTAAATCATGTGGTATCAGCCCTGTAGAGAGTGATAATTGTTTAAGTCACCTTAGTTCCTAGATAAATGTTGCGTAAGCAACCATATTTTACATTATTCCCTGATGTTTCCAAGAAGTAACAAGGGAGGAAGAGGATATTCCATATTTTAATGTGGTTTTTTGAAACAGTTTGTTCAAATATAACTGCAGCTTATGTAACAATTTCTATTTACATAAAGGTAGATTCAGTTCGTGATACATTATTTCACTAAAACATGCTAGAATGTCTATAGTTTTAGAGGTAAATACGAAAAACTAATCATTTGCAACAGCGGATATGAAACACATTCTTAAGAAATATATTTACTTAACTGGATAAGGCAAGTTTCAAAATAAAACTGATTCTGTGAAAAATTGGATTTTATGTTACATCTTTCAAAAACAAACAAGCAAAGGATAGTAGGCTGCAGCTGCTGCTATTTCTACTATGGCTGATGTCAAATCCTCAAAGGCCTCCTGACATAGTGGCCAAACTACGCATCTCTGCCTTGAAGATCACTTGCAATGAGCCACTGAAAGCACTGCCCATTTTAAGAAAGGTCCCCGTGACCAGGCTGTTCTGACAGTCCTCCAGAGTCCTGGCTGCCGTTGGATCACGTGTAGGCTCCTCAGGTACTGCTAGTGACTCTGTGTACTACATTGGGAAATTACCCAAATTAATTACTGAAATTCTTCCCATTTTAATTCACTAGATGAAGCTCTACTGACCACTGGAAAATTGTCTAGAAACTCTGCAAAAAAAAGAAAAAAAGGCAGAATTGACAATAATCAATGCCTGCTGAGCTGACATATGGCATGAATGTAATATATCCTGATCCCTGTGTCAGCTCCGTATTTAGGTTGCCTCCTGGAGAGCTTTAATGCTTAGGTTTCATCAGAGGTACCTAATTTTACCAGAGCAATTCAGACTCACTTCCAACCGGGGCTGCCAGACCCTGTGGGTTCCAGTCAAGTTCCCTCACATCAGCTGTAAAGGTGCGTGGTACATAACTGCAGACACCTTACACATTCCCAGAAGCTGCTCCGTCTGGGAGCTGGTGCCCAATCTGCAGTGCAAAGACGGGCACCCATCTTCTGCACAGGTCCCTAGAGTGCCCGTCCATTTAGCTGTCATCTCTGCAGTATCAGACTCACCTTGGAAGAAGAAAGAAAGATTTGCACATGCACAAAACTACTGGACTTCCCAGTTGCAAAATCTGATCCTGAGCAACAGAAACATTGCTTCCTTTGTATCTTTATAAAAGACATGGTGCTCTTAATGACTTGCTTGATGATGAAAATGAATCCTGAGGATGCTTACAAATAAACAATTTCAAATTTCTTGTATTTCACTTTTTCAGAAATATTCTTACTCTGATGAATGCATTTGATTTGCCAGAAGGTAATGTAACCCAAGATAACTTTGAACAAATGCAGCAGCTATGTAACATGACTGACCCGATGACTTTTAAAAACCTGAAGTTTGAAACCTGTAATCTGGAAAGCTTCCTGAATGACGTAAGTTTAATATCCTGGCTCATATCGATACCATAAATATGGTAGGAATGCAGAGCAATTTTTTAATTGCCTAATGCTTTTTCTTCTGAGGTTGTTGGGTTTTTATATATCTCCACTGATTGATTGCAATTAGCTTGCAATGCTCTTGGACTGAAGAATTACTTTTGTTTACCCCGTTTTGCTTTTGAAGAGATAAACTGTTTAATTCCCCTGAAAAGTATTGGTGATGTCAGACTAGTAACTAAAACCACAGGTGTTCTAGGCTGACCTCATGTAACTGGCAAAATAGCAGCAGGTATTTCTCTGGAACTAGCTGGTTGAAGCCATGGTGGGACAAGATGATTAGGGAAGAGATTCCCAGAGTGAGGAACCAGCTGGAGCAAGCCCTGTCCCGATCAGTACGAGTGTGTCACAACACAGAAAGAATAGACCTTGGCACTGGGGTGAAAAAAGTTACAGGAAGAATGAAATGGGTGCACCCTTTTTTTTTTCGGTTGAAAAGGTCATGAACTACAGATGAAAATAGGTGTCCATGAAATAGAATTTGTATTATAATTACAGTAAATATATTGCTGCATTAGGAGGTCTTTGTGGAAACAAAAAGCATAAGTATTGTGGTATGTTGTAGCATACACCACGTCTAGTGAATACCAACACAAATTTAAGTGCTGCGCGATGTTAATAAGCCTAGTTTTGGAGCTTCTGAAATCTTCCACAGGGAGTTGAAGGAACCGGCCTAGCCTTTATTGTCTTCACTGAAGCTATCACCAAAATGCCTGTCTCACCTTTGTGGTCCATTCTCTTCTTCATCATGCTCTTCTGCTTGGGTTTGTCATCTATGTTTGGAAATATGGAAGGTGTGCTTGTACCTTTACAAGATCTTAAGGTTATACCCCCCAAAGTGCCTAAGGAACTTGTTACTGGTAAGTGCTTTTTTAGAGACAAGTGACCTCCCCCCTCCCCAGGAAATAGCTTGTATGCTTAAAAATCAAGCCACCAGCCATCTACTTTCTGATCTGGCATGGTCCTAAGACTTCTAGATAACCTGTTGAAGGTTTTCTCCTGTCCCCCAATGGGTCAACTCCTGTAAGGTTCCTTCTGAGCCTGCAGACAGCTGCTCCCCCCATGGCTTGCCCGCCAGCATGCTCATGATGATGATCATCTCCACTGGGAGGCTGGAGGACCCGAGTCCTTCACCCAGGCAGGATTTCTCTCAGTGCAACATTGTCCCACCGGCTAGGAGGAAGAGGACCTCTTTTCTCTCCTCAGCCTTCTCCCATTTTGTTTGCAGCATCTCCCACCTGTGCAATGATAGGAGAGTTTTGCCATTTTACCTGCACAGAAGCAGGCTTTCTCAGAGTAACATTAAAAAAGGAAGTGGTTACCTTCGGGCTGCAGCTGAAATAAAAGTTACTTATAAAACTTTCTAGCTATGGGGAAAATATCTTACTTTTTTTTTCTTTTGTTTTCTTTGCCTAAATGTGCTGTCATTTTGGTTTTTTCACAGGTCTTATTTGTGTCGGGTCTTACTTGCTAGCTTTTATTTTTGTGCTGAAATCTGGTAACTACTGGCTGGCTCTATTTGACAGTTTTGCTGGCTCTATTCCCTTGCTAATAATTGCATTTTGTGAGATGTTTTCAGTCGTCTACATTTATGGAATAGACAGGTAAGAAATACAAGCTAAACATTACTAGAAACTAGTGCATAAATTGATTAGTTGTACAGCTGCAATCTTGGTACATCTCGGTGCGTAGAATTTCTGTTCTAGAAATCACTGAAATTATGCAACTGTGGTTTCAGGTTGCTTATACGATTTAGGTTTCTAAATTAATGCTTGACAAAAAGAAAAATGCTTTGTTAAGAGTGCAGTGGGGATTTTTATTTGTACATGGAAGCTTTCCACTTTATTAATACACTATAATAGATAATGCTCTATAACAACCAGCTGTAATAAACACATCCGTAAGATATTGCAAGAAAATATTAAGCATTAGCAAGTGCCCTAGAGTATAATAATATGAGTGCAAATAATTTATTTTTAAAGTAGGCATCAGAATGTATGTATTTGCAACAGTTACTTAAGTGCCACTATAGCTCATTTACATTTTAAATATGGTGACATTTACAATAAATCTTCTTCAGGATAATTACATTAAATATTTAATTAGCAGAAGCAAAGTACAAGCACGTTGGCACCGAGATGAAAGTTTAAGACAGAGGTACATCCCAGGGGTGTTTAAAGTGAATGCTAAATGATACCGTTGAAAGCAGGGATCTCCAGGCAGGCTGCAGGTATTGTTTTACAGCGGGATGCAAATCCAAGGCTGCTCAGATACGTTCTTAGCTGACAGGTTCAGGACTTATCAGTTGTAGCAGTGAGTAATGATCCTATCAGCTTTCTAGAGATGTAATAAATCAAATTTCGCCATCTTTCTGTTCATAATTAATACGTAAGAAATATGAAAAAAGCGTGGGGACTTCAATCATCAATCGGTTTTGCTTGAGCCTGTGCCAGGCCCTCCAGCTGTGCTGCTGCTGGCGGTGGGGTGAATGCCCTTGTGGCCCATCTTCTCATACTTTTATATTTTATGTTACCTGAGGAGGCATGAATCGACTTCAGCAGAGGGAGTACCCTAGAGAAAGAAGGCTTATTTCAATTTGTAAAGCACAGAAGAGTCCATGTTGATCACTTTTCCTTCCCTTTAAAATCTCAGAACACTTTACCAAGTCAAATTAAAACTATTCCCAGGACCCAAATGTGGGCTGAGGCCATAGAAGGGTGGGGATTGATTCAGAAAAGTGCTTCACACCAAACTTTCATGTTCCTGGCCTGTACACATTGCTGTAGCCCTCTTTGAGTGCAGAGCTTTTCAGGGCTGCCCAAAGGTGGGGTTATCTGCTCCAGCTGAGCTTCTGTGACCTTTTTCTGAGAAAGAGTCATTGGTAAAAAGATGGGTCTCCTGTGTGAGGGCAAACCTGTGTGTTATCCATGACACATGAACTACACCTGGATGCGCTCCGCAGTTGGGACACGGGGCTCCATATCATTTTCAGAAGGATACCTAGACCTTAGAGATAAAAGGATTAAATAAATTTATGTAGTAATTGAGACTCCACTGAATTCTGCATGTTGTTCATAGCTGCGGGACCAACAGAATAGTCCCCTCAGACTTAGCCCCATAGAATATGCAGGAAAACCAGACAGAAGGACTAACAATAGAAGCCCCAAACTTCCAAAATAACTATTTTTGAAGAAGTGTGTGCACATGGTGCTGCATCATATGTAGAGGTCATAAATTGGTTGAGGACTGATGAAGACAGTATTACTCTCAGTGCAGGGACTGTTTCTTCTTGTGGAGATATTTTTGCCCCATTGTCCATTGCATGTTCTATGAATAACCCAAATAACACATTTGTACGTGTTCTTAATAACATTTAAAGTTAAATATTGTTTCAGTATTCAGCCTGAGAAAACTGATAGAAATCCAAATTAAGCAAACCTTATGCATAGAATCTAATTTTTAAATTACTCCAATTTGCTTTTGCTCATTTTTAACATTGTATTTCCTTTTAATTTGTGCAGCTCTGAGATGCTTACAAAAAATCCTGAAACAATACTGCAATATGTTATAGGGAAAGTCCATATGCATTGACTTTTGTGCTGAAACTTATTTTGCAAATGCTTCACATACTTCTTGAACAACCTTTCCAAAAATAATTTTCCCGACTTACTTTTGAGAACTGTGAGTTCTAACATGGTCACAGTGATATCTACCTTAATTTGAACTACTTAAGTCTAACTCCTGATGTTGTTGACAATCCTCATTTCACGTTGACATTAGCAAAGGGAAGCCCAGCTAGGTGTGGTCTGAACTTTCCTGTGTATGGGCAGGCACCTTTTGATCCTGACCAGTTTTTACTCTCCCTGAACTTCCTGGTTTTGTTTCTAGGTTTAACAAGGATATCGAGTTCATGATTGGACACAAGCCAAATATTTTCTGGCAGATTACCTGGAGAGTTATCAGTCCTCTCATTATGTTAGTTATCTTCTTCTTTTATTTTGTGGTGAAAGTCAATGAAGAATTGCTCTACAGCGTTTGGGACCCTAGCTATGTAAGTATATAAACCCAAAATATTTATTTAGAATTATTTTATGTTTTCTTCTTTAATGTTAGAGTCATAGTCAGTTATATTCATCTCCCATCTGAAACAGTTTTCTGGTAAAAAACTTACTACAAGACATAAAGTAATAGTAAAATGTAACGCTTAGAAAAATAACTTCTAAATTCAGCTGTGATGCCCGCAACTGGTATATAGTGACACCTGAGTAGCTTTTCCAAAGTGGACAAAACCAAAACATCAGTCCAGTTGTCGGACAAGACTGAAACAGATGTCAGTTCCCCAGCAGGGATTATAGACAAGCTGGAAATGTCACAACCTTTCTACGTTGACAAAGGACCAAATCTGTGAAACCATTTTGGTATTGCACTTCTTTCTGTGTGCATTTAGAATCACAGCACTGCAGTTACGCTGGTCACTCATCACTGACAGAAGAAATTAGTATTAACTAATATTGATATCTAGATTTGTCCTTTCACCTTCCAAATATATTGGTATGATTTAAATTATAATTGCAGCAATAAGTTACCTAATTTTCCTGCCATCCCCTTGCAGAATAAAAAGCTGTATGTGGTACAGAGAAGGGTGTATTAGAAAAAATGTGGGTCCCATCATTTTCTCCATCAGCCCATCTCTTCCCTGCCTGTCTAGCTCTGCTTTTTGTTCTCTGGCCTTATACCAGTCGCCGTCCTTAAAGCAGAAACAGTCATGCAGCATACTTGATTTGTAAAGATGAATTTTTATTTTCTGAAGACAGAGATAGGAGGGGAGAGAAAGGAAGACGGGGAAATGGGACTGCTTTCTTCTCTCCTCCTTGCCAACCTCACTTCCTTCCGCACCCTTTGATTTCAGCCTTCCCACCCAAAGGCCATTTGGCCACCAAGCCCTTGTGGCCTCCGAGCCCTCCACAGCGCCACACTCCTTTTAGCCTGGGAAGCGTTCTAGGAGCAGTCCCACCAGTCTCGTTTCCTGGCTCTTGCTTCTTTCACGCCATCTTCTCTCCATCACTTCTAAGTAAAAATAAGTCCAAAACGACTGAGACTGGAAACCCTTGAGCTGGAAACTGCTGTGGAACTGGCTACTGCTCTGATTATATTTTTGACCTGCTGAATTATTGAATGTGTGCATGTTCCCAGGTATTTGCTCCTAATGACTTTCTACAACTTGATTGTTTGTTCTTTCAGGAGGATTTCCCCAAAACACAGAAGGTTGAATATCCCAATTGGGTGTATGCTATTATTGTAATCCTCGCCGGAGTGCCTAGTTTGGCCATCCCTGTCTTCGCCATGTACAAAGCCATCAGAAATTGCTGTCAGAAAAAAAATGATCATACCGGCCTTATGACCACCACATCTGAGATTTCTGTTAATGGAAACTTAAGGAATTCAGCATAAAACCATTTAAAAATGTGGAAGAACATTTTGTCAGTGAGAAAAGTAAAAATATTTCATTTAAAGGATCCAGAGTTAATTTTATTTTCATAAAAGGATAACTAGGTGTTGTTTAGAGGTAAACATTTGTTTACTTAAAAATGCAATGCGCTGTGAAGAGTTAATGGCTTGGATCCTGGAAGGAAAACAGCCACATTTGTAAGTGATTGGGGCCAAATCATTTGTCCTCCTTCTGGTTTTGAAGCCAGCTTGTTTGAAACTGGCTTGCAGTTCTCCGTTTGGGGATGCACTGCGCTTGACATGCCATAAGTGACTCTTCCATGTCCAATCATTCTGGTTGGGAGGCCAATATGAAGGATAACTTAATACTGACTTCTCTTGCACATTAAACTGTTTTACTTTACATGCCACTATGTTGCACAAAGCCACCAATATTATTTGTCTCATGAAGAAGTTTAAAATATTTAATAAAAATATTTCTAAGTATAAGAATGACATTTTGATTCATTTATAATTCTGGATTTTTTACTAATTTGTAGAATCATAGCATAATTTGGGTTGGAAGGGACCTTCAAAGGTCATCTAGTCCAACCTCCCCTGTAATGAGCAGGGACATCTTCCACTAGATGAGGTTGCTCAGAGCCCCGTCCAACCTGACCTTGAATGTTTCCAGGGATGGGGCATAGACCACCTCTCTGGGCAACCTGTTCCAGTGTCTCACCACCCTCATTGTAAAAAATTTCTTCCTTACATCGTCTAAAGCTACCCTCTTTTAGTTTAAAGACATTACCCCTTGTCCTATCGCAACAGGCCCCGCTAAAAACTTTATCCCTATCTTTCTTATAAACCCCCTTTAAGTACTGAAAGGCTGCAATAAAGCCTCTCTGGAGCCTTCTCTTCTCCAGGCTGAACAACCCCAACTCTCTCAGCCTGTCCTCGTAGGAGAGGTGCTCCATCCCTCTGATCATTTTTCTGGCCCTCCTCTGGACCTGCTCCAGCAGGTCCATGTCTTTCCTGTGCTGAGGGCTCCAGAGCTGGACACAGTACTCCCAGTGGGATCTCACAAGCGCAGAGTAGAGGGGCAGAATCACCTCCCTCGACCTGTTGGCCGTGCTTCTTTTGGTGCAGGCCAGGATAGAGTTGGCCTTCTGGGCCGCGAGTGCACTTTGCTGGCTCCTGTCCAGCTTTTCATCCACCAGTAGCCCCAAGTCCTTCTCAGCAGGGCTGCTCTCAATCCCTTCATCCCCCAGCCTGAGGATGAAGGGGGTTGCCATGACCCAGGTGCAGGACCGTGCACTCCTCCTTGTTGAACCTCATGAGATTCACATGGTCCCACTCTCCCACTTGTCCAGGTCCCTTTGGATAGCATCCTGTCCCTCAGGCATATCAACTGCACCTCTCAGCTTGGTGTTGTCTGCAAACTTGCTGAGGGTGAACTTGATCCCACTGTCTATGTCATTGATGAAGACATTGAACAGTACTGGTCCCAATATAGACCCCTGAGGGACACCACTTGTCACCAATCTCCATCTGGACATTGAGCTGTTGACCCTTTGGATGCGACCATCTAACTAATGCTTCATCCACCGAACAGTCCACCAATCAAATCCATACCTCTCCAGTTTAGCGAGAAGGATATTGTGGGGGACCGTGTCAAAGACTTTACAGAAGTCCAGATAGATGACACCCATAGCTCTTTCCTTGTCCACTGATGTAGTCATTCCATCATAGAAAGCCACTAGGTTGGTCAGGCTGGACCTGCTCTTGGTGAAGCCATGCTGCCTGTCTTGAATCACCTCCCTGTCCTCCATGTGCCTTAGCATAGCTTCTAGGAGGATCTGTTCCATGATCGTCCCAGGCACAGAGGTGAGGCCGACAGGTCGGTACTTCCCCCTCTTTTCTATCCTTTTTAAAAATGGGTGCAGTGTTTCCCTTTTTCCGGTCACCTGACTGCCATGACTTTTCAAACGTCATGGAGAGTCACTTGGCACTACATCAGCCAGTTCCCTCAGGACTCTGGAATGTGTCTCATCAGGTCCCATAGACTTCTGTATGTTCAGGTTCCTCAGGTGATCACAAACCTGATCTTCTCTTACAGTGGGAGGGACTTTGCTCCCCCAAGTCCCTGCCTTGTCTTCCATCCACTCAAGAGGTGTGAGGAGAGAGGTTGCCAGTGAAGACTGAGGCAAAAAAGTTGTGGAGTACCTCAGCCTTCTTGTCATCTGTTGTTACCAGTTTGCCAGTCTTGCTCATCAGGGAGGGTATGCTTTCTGTGACCTTTCTTTTCTGGCTGACATACCTGTAGAAGTCCTTCTTACTATTCTTTGCGTCTCTTGCCAAGTTCAGCTCCAGCTGCTCCTTGGCCTTCCATCCCTACACAACCAGGAAGTGTCTCTATACTCTTCCCAGGATACCTGTCCCTGCTTCCACTGCCTGTGCATTTCCTTCTTGTCTTTTAGTTTGACCAGCAGGGCTCAACTCAGCCATGCCAGTCTCTTGCCTTCCCTTCCTGATTTCTTGTATCTGGGGACAGAGAGCTCTTGCACTCTATGGAAAGCATCCTTAAAGACCTGCCAGCTCTGTTCTGCTCCCTTGTCCCTCAGGGCAGTTTCCCAGGGTGTCCTATTGACTAACTCCTTGAAGAGCTGGAATTTTGCTTTCCTAAAATTCAGGGTCCTGACTTTACTCTTTGCCTGACCCATATCCCTCAGGATTGTGAACTCCACCAGTGCATGATCACTGCAGCCCAGGCTGCCTCCAATCTTGAAGCCACCAATTAGCTCACTTGTGCTTATGGCCAGCAGGTCCAGTATCGCTTCTCCTCTGGTGGGACTGTCTATTACCTGGCTTAAGAAGTTAACCTCAATGCACTCTAGGAGTCTCCTGGATTGCCTACAGCTCGCTGTGCTACTTTTCCAGCAGATGTCGGGGTGGTGGAAGTCCCCCAGCAGGATGAGAGCCTGCAAGCATGATGCCTCCCATAGCTGGAGTAAGAAGGCTTCATCAATAGGCTCCCCTTGATTGGGCGGCCGGTAGTAGACACCAACCACATGGTTCCCTCATTCTTTTATTCTTACCCATGAGCTTTCAACCTGCTTGTGGCTGTTCTTCAGAGACAGTTCTTCACACTCCATCCATTTCTTGACGTAGCCCTAGGGCAATGCCTCTGGCCCTCTTTCCTCACTTGTCCCTTCTGAACAGCCTGTAGCCATCGACAGACACACTCCAGTCACAGGATTCATCCTATCAAGTTTCAGAAATGGCAACTAGGTCTTAGCTTTCCAGCAGCATGGTGGCTTCCAGCTCCTCCTGTTTGTTGCCCATGCTGGATGCAGTGGTGTAGAGGCACTTCAGCTGGGCTGGTGGCCAGGTCACTTTCTTAGAGGAACACCCCTTAATTCCTTTGAAGTATTTCAGTGGTGTATCCCTCTTGGCTCCTATTACCTCAGGAGTCCCTGGCTCATCTCTGTGATTGCCTATTACTTCCAAGCTTCCAGCAGATAGTGCTGGTTTTGCTGACGAGAGAAGAGATAATCTTGCAATGGGGCAACAGCAGTTCAGGAAATGGCAAAATTTGCCTTCACTGGCACCCATGAGCAAGTGGAGCACCACTTGCCTGGGAGGTCCATGCTGGTGGGGGATCCAAGGCATGCAAGTGATGCAAAGCTTCTTGCCCTCATCTGTCACAATCAAGGTGGGTAGCTCTAGTTCACGTACACACACACATGCATACCTACCTTATAACTATTTTAGGCTTCTAATTTCCACGTGACCCAGAGGAGTTAAGTCCCATTCCTTATGTGGTCACTGGAGAGAGAAAGGGGCATCATTAGAGCACCCAGGCTGAAGGCAGAAGCAGACAGTGTAAATGTCCCGTCCGGATAGGTGGTCCTTTTCATCCAACTGTCCCTGTACAAAGGCAACGCATTTGTATCACTTTGCACCTCTTTCTACAGACACTTTTTAAGACAAGAATTGATTCAATTCACAACCTGACACTCCCTTATAATGAAAATACTCTCTTACAAGAAATAGGGATATTTAGGGTATATCTACTCTAGAGTGTATCTTTAGAGTAGTATATCTGCTGTAAATGGAGAGTAAAGTACCAGGCATCACAAGTGTATTTGAATGATCAAACTCATTTGCATTCCAATTTCAATTTTTTAAAAATTATTTAAATGAGAGTAATTATTTAAACTATTTAAAGATGTTATTCTGTAATGGGAAAAACAAGTTTTGTCAAATTTTCCCTCTGAGAAAAAGCTCAGCCACCGAGAATGAGTACAACCAAATCTGAAGCCATCGGCTGCGGGTGGCAGGTGTGGAAATGAGTGTGTTGCTAGAGCAGCCCCAGCACAGCATAAGGCATCTCCCAGTCCGAAGGGCAGCAGCAGCAGCAGGGGCGATGGTGGTGGGTGCCCTGGCAGCAGCGATGCTGTGTAAGTGCCACCAAACCACGCTGCCTGTGCCAACCTGTGTGTGCCCTGTGAGACATCCTGATAAGGGACTAAGAAGTTGAGTCGCTCTACCTATGGATCTGGATGTTCGCAGAGCTGCAAGCACGTGAACTGTGCTTGCCTGGGGAGACTTGTGTAGCCTAGGTGTGAAACCGGCTTCTGGTTGTACGATCTGCAACCTGACCACATTTGTGTTCTTAGCTGCAAAGCAGGGCTTTTATTTCTAAGTATTTTTGGGAAAAAAAAATAATAAATCCATCTTCTTCACTGAAATACTCTTCCCATTTTGAAAAGGGGAATCCAGGCATAAAGTGTTGCTTTAGTGAAGCAAGCAAGCTGACTGGCTGATCTGTTTAGTGTGGAGTGAACTGATTTGGAGTGCAAAATAGCAATACCCTGCTGTAACTGAAAGACAACAGAAAAGTGTTCTCACATGCTTTCAACTGAAGGAAAGCACTCAGCTCTTGCATTCATCAGTAACTATTTAATGAAAAATAAAAATAATCACTTGGGATTCATTGACAGGTGGGAAGTGATTAACTTCTAGCAGCTATGGTGAAAATGGACCAAATTCTAACGTCTGAACATACATGGTCTAAATTTTCTTGCCTTTTTTTTTTTAATTTAATTTTTGTACTTGCAAAAGGTGTCTTCATTCATTTACCTCTATTAACAAACTAAGAAAAGAAATGGCAACATTTACTTTATTCACAGATTTTTCGAAGTATTTTACAATTTTAATGCCTGCTGTAAAGCTTTCTTTTTAATTATATTCAGCGTCACACTTCTCTGAAAGTATCTGAGAACAGAAGAAGGACAGAAAATAGAAACCTCTTTGATCCTGAGTTACCCATTAACACCATATTCCCAAGTTCTCTAACTATAGAAGGAGCTGCAAAAAAGTCAAGTGTTAGCTCTCTATATAATAATAATTCCTGGTTTTGTCTTTAAACTGCAGCTTTGGCAATGACACGTTCCTTTGCATCACATAAAAAGAAAGCTCCACCTCTCTTTCCAGGATCCTCCAGTCACCCCACATAAAACCTGTAGGAGAGACAGGTTTTGAAGCATCTTCCCATTTATAGGGAAAGGGGCTAAGGAGCCAAGGATATTTCATTAAAATGTCACAAGATTTATCAATGCCACCTGAAATCCCTAAAGAAGATGACAGACCCAAGTGGGACAATAAGTTCCAGTATATATTAAGCTGTATCGGATTTGCTGTCGGTCTGGGGAACGTGTGGCGATTTCCATACTTGTGTCAGATACATGGAGGCGGTAAGATTGAAATGGGACTTTGCTGAAATATTAAACTACAATTCTAATATAACTATACTAACTTATGATGGGCATGGAAGTTATATATTTGCATCACTTTTTTTTTAACTATCTAATTCTCATAAATGTTTTGCACCCGTTAGATTAGCTTTTTCTATAGAAGTATATTTCATTTTAAAATGATGCGTTTGTTTAGGAAATAAGACCAAACTGATGCTAACTCTCAGCAAAACCGATGTTAAAGTTCTTACATTGCTGCCACAGTCCTGATGGGAGCAGGAACTGAACCTGCAGCTCTTTACCTTAAGGAAAAGTGAGAAGTCCTGGGGAGGCCTGAGTGAAACAGCTTCCAGACAAATGGTCGCTGTGCTTTCCTTTGGGAAGGTGAGCGAGTCGTTCCCCTCCCTTCTCTGATGCTCTCAGGAGCTACCTCATCATCTGGAACTGCCCCTGCACAAAACTAAATTGCACTTTTTGATGTCTGTGAGGCTGTTTAAAATGCTCAGCTGATAGACCACCAAGAGGAGCCTGCCAGGTGGCACAGACAGCTGCTCAAGCCTGTCCCTGGGCACCACTCCCACAAAGAATTGCTTTAGAAGCAGCCAATTTAGTAAATATAAATGGATCAGAAAAGAGTACTTGATAACTCATCGTTCACAGTAGCTTTTGAGATGTGCCGTGGTAAGCTGTCTAAAGTAGAGTGGGATAGCAAATTGTTTCAGCCCAGTATTATTCATTATCTTTCAATTAACCGGAGAAACAGAAAATTCAAACCTGGAGAAACTGTCAAATGACAGAAAAAATTATTAAATCCAAGCTTGTTCTACCAAGATATCTGTATTACTTGATGAACTACATATATTTGAATCAACCAAGGAACCAAGAATGGATGTTGCCTTTAAGGGAAGGAGGTGTTTTAGAAAGAAGTAGACACTTAGGGATGCTGGTAAGTAGCAGAATGAATGAGATACAGCAGATTGTATCAAAAAGAATCCTGGCGTATATAAGTAGAGCAGTAAGTAGAGTAGGTGGAGATACTGCTACCGATACTAAGGCAACTTCTGAAATTCTGACTTCTGAAAGTCCACCTTTCACAGTCAACTTGAAAAATTAGACAAAATGCAGAAAAGGCCCCACAATTATTCAAGGTCTGGAAAACTTATGGGACAAGGAATGACACAAGAATCCGATTTATTTACCTCATGAACTTGAAAATGAAAGACTACGTTTATCATAGTTTATAAAAAAGCAAACAAATTTTGGTGGCAAGAAGCTCTTTATCGGTGAACATATAACAGCTGGAAGACACAATTACACAAATTCAAATAAGAAAAGAGAAGAAGTAGTAGATTAGATTCCACCCAGAAGACTTAACATTTTCCATTATTTATTTGCAAGATGTGAAACCCAGTGAAACTCTCTCAGATGAGTGCCATAACTGGGTGGTTAGAAAGTCACAGGTGCAAGCACGCTGTTTCTCTGTGTTTGCACATGGGAATGGCTGGGAAAAGCCTATCACTTCAGTTAATGATACATGCATTAATGAGATGTGATAAACACCTTTAGAGAGACATCCCCATAGCAGAAATGACATGGGGCCTGCAAGGAAGATGTTCTCCTGGAGCAGGAGCTGCAGGTCAGACAAATACTCTACAGCATCTCATGTGGCCTTCTATCTTGGAGCAAGGGAACAGGCATTCAGTATTAGCAAACAACATAATAAAACTAAAATAATGTAATATTTTTGTAATGTAATGGCCAATTAACACAAAGCATTCTGTGGAAAGTTTGAAACTAACAGATGGGACCATAGCAAGACACAACTCCTCTGCACATCTCATTACAGAGTTGCTTCTGGAGCCACCAACTGCTTGAGGCTGCATGAACTTTGTGCTTCAGGGTTTTGTGCAAATGTCTATTACAGATTAAGATGAAATATTGTTCTACTGCTTATAAAAAGGCTCTTACACCTTCCCATGAAGCACCAAGGGTCGCTTCTCACTGCTGGAAGCAGGGGTCTAGCTGTGGCCAGCTGTTTTTCAAACTCTTCAGAGATCCCAACCTCACTTCAGAAGATCAGCAACACTCGCCTCCTGCTGAGGTTTGATGTCTCCCTTCCGTCCCTCCTCTCCAGGGCCCCCCTGCAGCCCTGCCCTACAGGCTTCTACTGCCTCAGGAGAGGCGTGAGTTTGAGTGCAAGGAGACCCGCGGTGACCTGTCTTACAGACCACACAGTGCTCAGAAAGTCCATTTGCCTGTGTATCCAGCTTCTGAGCACTGCTGTATCCCATAGGAGCTGCTAGGGACAAAAAAGACAGGTTTTAGAGCAGGCTTAAAGATAATAAAAACAGGGAAATGCTGCAGGGACAAAGGTTGAGTCATTCTCTTGCATTGTGAGTAGTAATTTTGCCAGTGAAAAATCGTTATAAAATAGCTAGCAGACTACTGAGTGGCATATAGCTACTCGGCATCACTACAAACAGCAGCACAAGACAGCGGTGAATAAATGTCAACGTATGGATGTGCAGTCAATGTTTGGTCACCAGATTTTAACAAAGGGCTCGGGGAGCTCCACAGTAGGATGGACTCAGTAACAAAGCGCGGTGCGGTTTGTGAATAATTTATCCCAGAAAGCTGGCGTTGAAAGAGTTTGAGTGTGTCATGAAGACTACCAAGAAGAAAGAGCTGTTATGCCAGTGTATAATGTGGTTGCATTTTTCTTCTGCTAATTTAAGCCGGTGATATGATTTTGGGTTGCATTTTTGAAAGCAAACAACTCAGATGCAAAAGCCCAACAGACTTTCTGGGGTACTGGAGCATAAATCCTGCTTGTGTGCACCCAAAGATGTGAACTGGGGGTAGACCAGCAGCATCGTGGTTGACTAGGAGCCCTGAGAGGTGCAGTGCCTCAGTGCCCACAGCCACAGCCACGAGTTCAGCAAAGCCTGGTATGGAAACGGCATAGACGTGCTCTAAGGATTAATGGCTTCTGGGGTACAGACCACAGTTTCACAGCTGGTTCAGGTGATTTCCAAGTGTTTAAGAGTTAGGCAATGCACTTTTCCTCATTTCTAGATCTTTTAAAAAACAAGAGATAAATATAAGTGCTTATATATTTGTCTCATGTCAGCTGTTCTCATCAGACCTCTGGACCTTATTCATCGCACATTAGTGTTACTCAGTAACTCAGATCTAACATAATATCAGTTTTGCTGACATTTATCACCCTCTGTCGTTACTGATTATTTGGATTTATTGCCTGAGTTAAGTTAGTTATTTACTTTTCATGACTAATGGATATGAAGGTTGTTTGCCACAGTAAGCGGAGACAAACACAGAGGTTCCCAGGCAACTGGGATTGAAAAGAAGTCTCTAAATGGCCCAGTATATAATTTGTTACTTAAAACCAACACTCAAACATACAGTCATCTGAGTATACTTCAAAAAACCCCCCCCCAAGTTCTAGCTGGAACTTACTGCAGTGTTGTACTTTTGATAACAGCTAGTATATATATGCTTTCTTAACCCATGGGTATTAAAAATGTGCATATTCCCAAGCATACAGAGTAACTGAAAAACAGCTTTAATATAAAATAGTTTCTTTCTAGGAAAATAAACACACATAAACACTAAAGTCCTGCTAAAAAGGGAGAACTGTTTACTTCTGAGGCAATGATTTACAGACTTTCATAACCTGTTGTTTACCTGACCTTTTGCTAGAATTTGAACTACAACTTGCTATGAAATGCAGTTGTCTGGCTCACTGTGTCCTCAGAAGGAAAACAAAATCTGAGAGGAACAACAAGTATACCTGGAAGATACTGTGGAAAAAAAAAAAAAAAGAAAAAAAAAAAGTATGTTGGGAAGAGCAGAACAGTTCACTCTGATAGATAAATGAATTATGTGACAAGTAACAAACTTTATTTTCTGGGTTGTTACCATGTCTTGCTCAAGTCTCTGGTGAAAAGCTATGGAATTTGGGGTTGATCCTTTCATAACTTGTTGTCTTTGATTGTCCTTTACAGCTCAGGTTGGTGCATGCTTGCACGTAGGTGCTGCTCACTTGCATCCTTCAGTCACAAGTATTCCATAGGGAAGTTCACCAAGGTTATTTTGTAAGCAGATCTACGGGTGTTACCCATCTTCATTTGAAATGGCTATTGATCCCTTGGTTTTCTGGCCACGGCTTTAGTTCCTTCATTGTTGCTTAAGGAGATATGGTCATTTACGTGGGAAACTCAACCCTGCAAAGTTTCAGAGTCTACAAGACGTGCAATGTGGCCCGTAAGTCAAAATCAGTGCCATCACAAACATGATGCACAAATATCACATTTATAGTAGCTCATACTTTTCATCTGGATTAAGGTATGCGCAGAAGACATAACAAAGATCGTGAAGCATTGTCTTCCAGAGAGGGGGGTGAATATGATTAAGTTGCTGCTTTTTTTCCTACCTGATGTCTTGATATAATTCGTTGCTGTGTTGGTTACTACGCTGCCTAGCTGAACTCCCATGCAGAAAAGGTGACAGGTCTGATAATCCCCGCTCAATAGCTAATAGCTTTTTCTCTGTATCTGAACAAGTAGTTACCACCTATTGCAATTTCTTGTGGGTAAAACACAAATTATCACAGGTATCTTGCCATTAAGTTCGCAGGCTTTTGGAAAAACGGACCCGTCACCATTTCTCCTATGCACCAACAGAACTGGTGAAGTGGATCTCTGAATGCTTGTTGCATTGTATTGTACTGAGCTGTGCTTTCCAAATTTTTCAGATTCAACAGATGCATTTCTTCTGGAGTTACTATTTTGCCACTTTCCAGGTCACCTCAGTCTTCATTATAATTATTTTTTTCCATTCCTAAATCTCTGATCTGAAGGAAATTTATTATTCATGTTCTGGCATTTCAGCTGTGGTTGTGTCTTTAGATCATATTATTTGCCTTACTTCTGCCAGCTGATCTGCAGGCACTGATAAGATGCAATATTGTGCACATGGATCAGTTCCTCTAAGTATTTCTGTACGAATTAGGAAGTCTTCATGGGTACCCCAACATCTAGCAAAGCTATTGGGTTTTCTTTACCGCTTCTCACTGAGGCTCAACAATTTCTGCTGATCTTGGTACATCTTGATTAGGAAGTCACTTGGCTGATACTTCAAACTGCTTTACATTTCCACTAGTCAGGTCTATCCCTCTCTCTTTCTAAGATGTGACAAAACTAATTTTGCCTGCTTTGCCGGTTGCCATCGTTCAGCTTTAGACTGCGCTCCTTCGTTAGTCTCCTGGTTATTCTGCCCTCCGCTGCATCAGCAGCTCTCAACAGGCTGCCTAGTCATTCGTGCACTTGTCTTCCAGATTGTCATGTGTAGGTGATATAACGAAGATTGTGCCCTTCAAGTGTCATTTTGCAGGCAGAGGGGTGACTGTGGCTGAGAGGTTGCTTTTCTCACCTGATTTGCCTGCGAGCTGCAATCGAGGGGCCAGGTTTTAGAACACCCCCCCCCCCGTGTATCCAGCGTGCACCGGGTATTTTCTTTCTACTGCCATGACTATAGAGCTATCTCCACTCTAATGGTTCTTCTGACTTAGCGATGATACCATTCGTGCTACATGCTGGTGCTCCTTGTCGCTTGGGGCTCTGTCGTTAAAGAAACCAACTTACCAATATGAGCAGTATTTGTAGCTATCGACAGGCTGATTTGAAAAAGCTCTTTTAGGCTTTCTGTGCCTTCTCATGTGCACAGGGATCGTTCCTCAGCTTTGCAGTGTCTTTGTGCAGAATCTCCTTCCAAATTAACTTTTAAACTCTGGCAGATTTTGGATTGGTTTGGGTTTTTTTTCCTTGACCTTCTTTTAGTAGTGCATGTATCTACTTGCAGAATGGATGCTTTATGCATTTTGAGTGTCTTTCTGGCAGACAGAATGGTGTAGACTAAAATTTTCCGAGGTCATGCCTTAGAGATGCAACTAAATTGTGCCCTGGTGACACTTGTGATTTTTATGGGCATTTCTCCAGGCTTTTAGGGTACTTACAAATGCTTGATCACTATCATTTTGCTTATTCATTTTTTGAGAGGAAAAAGTTACTGAAGTTAAACTTTTGTTTTTAGAGGTTCCCCCCTGGGCTTGCTTCTCACGTATGTCATTTATTTTCCTTTTGCCGTGGAGCACATAGACCTAGAATATGCAGATACAGAATAATTTGCTTACTGGCACTTTATGATTGTTTCTGCTAAAGTTTCCTTTTCCCACGCCTCACGGAAGCCAAGCCTACTGAGTTTCTGCTGTACCTGTGCCACACATCAGATGGGTGCTGACAGGGTTTTGCTGTGCCCATGTTTCAATGCTCTGTTTTGTGATACGTGCTCTGTGGTAGGGACCAGCTCACTGCTTCCTTCTGCTTCTTGGATTTTCTTCTTGCCTTTTCCATGGTTAGGTTTCTCATGGCTTCTTTTTTTTAAAAAAAATTATTTAAATTCTGCCTTCCGGCACATCCTCCCCCATCAATTAAACAGAGCTTTTGACTATATAGTGCGAGAGGGTTCCCACTCACTATTAGGTATCCGATACCTTTTTGGTATTCTTTTTCTTTCTATGGGTGGGGGATTTTATTGTGGAAAAGAGTAAGATTCAAATACTTGAGCAGACTCTTTATGCTTTTCCTGACTATTTCCTTTTTGCCTAACAATACTGTAAAGCAAAGGAATGAATAATTGAAAACATTTTTACACTACAAACCTTTTATTTGAATTAGGTTTGAGAAAGATTAGCTCCGTTAGCTATTTCTTCTTAGCCCAATCTTCTGCCGTATTTTTGTATTTGCAGATAGCATACTTTTTACATTGTTCTCACGGAAAACCACTATTTTCGTTCCAAGTGTGACATTATGTTTTGCCATGCTGTAAATATGACTGGAGTTACACACAAACCAGTACAAAGTAAACAGGCTTTTATCAGCAGAATATCTAAACATGCTCTGCTGTCAATGGTTCAACTAGCAAACAGAGAAGGGGAGAAAGATAACAGAAGGCAGTTTGCACTAATTATTACACAGTTATTTCCAGGGAGATATGATACGGGAGATAGGTCGGTCCCTCATGGAGCGCTCTGCTGGCAAGGGCTCAGCATCGCATGGATTGCAGTGAAAGAGCTGCCACCAGGAGCTGGTGTGCGGCCACGAGCAGCCGGGCGAACAAGCAGAGTGCTCCGCACTGCGGTGCTCTGGTCACTCGCGGGAATATTTTGCTTTTCCCAGGAGCCAGCCCAAGGCATGGGGCTGTCAGGAGGGCTGGGTGGGTGCCCTCAGGCGTGCTGTGTAGGGGGATATTGCAGCAGGTTTGAAGGAGAGCAGGACTGAGCATGGCAAGAGGTTACTGAGTTCTTGCAGAAGAGACCTGCGAATTCCTTAGTATTTACACAGGAGCTTCGGTAGGTAGCTCCAGGTGAGATTTCATCAGGTGGTAAACCACTTAAAAACAAACAAACTACTGTGGTCCTTAACTCCCTCGTAAATCTCTGTCTTAGGCAGGGTTTATAACAGCCACTTTGGAGCTTCCTCCAAGCAAGGGGACTACTGTGCAGGGGTACCGGGGATCCAAACTGAGGATTTAACATTCTGGGAATTAACTGTGAGACTCCATTTTCAAATCTGCTTCTTAGCAGTTAAAAACATCTTAAGAAATCAGATAAGGAGAGACATTTATTTCCACCTTTGGCAAATTAAGAACAGTCCTTCACTGAGAAGAGCTTTGCTGATTTTTGTTCCTATGTTTCTTGATAAAGGGCTAAACTATTAAACAACACACCTTCTCCGGGTGTTGTATGTAGTTATTGCAGTACCTAGCAATAGGCAGCAAAGTTATTGAGGTACCCAGCCTAAGCAATTTGATTTATCTGCCCAGCCTTTCTAAATAGTCAGTGATTGCAAAACACAGGAGCCATTCCAGGAAGAGACCAGAAATCCTTGTGCATTCCCTCACCTCCTTCTCAGGGCTGAAGACGGAGCAGAGAGCTGAGCTGCCCCGCTCTGCTCTCTCAGATGGTGAGGGTGATGGTGAAGCTGCTCTGCCTGCCAGCCTGGAGGGAGGGGAGAAGGTTTCCAGAGCTGGAAGAGCAGAGCTGGGCAGACTCAGATAGGAGATCTGGAGGCAAAGTTGAAATGGTATAACAAGGCACAGCCATGAGGATCACAGAGTTGGTGTGAGTCGGTAGGAGGATTGGGAGGGGGCTGAGGCAGGACTTCTGTCTTTGTTTCCCCAGAGAAAAGAGGCTTCGTGGTCACAGTGGTTGTTGGTCATGGCAATAAACTTCAATCTATTAGACCATTTTAATTTGATTGGACATGTTCCTGTCCAACCTGCTCAAGGTGAACCTGCTTTGGCAGGGGGGTTGGACTAGATGATCTCCAAAGGTCCCTTCCAACCCCTACCATTCTGTGATTCTGTGATTTAGGCAGGTGCTTTACACATACTGATGAAACTTCTCCTAGTCTCATGAAAATCAGTATCTGTGCAAAGGAGGGAGACCCAAACCTGTGTCCTTTCTGAAGGAAGGCAGGGGAGATGAAGCATTGCACACCAGTTTGCAGGAACCAGCCAGGCTGCCGGCAGGATTGATACCGACCCGCCGGCACCCGACAGCACGTGCTGCCTCTGGCCCAAGGGAGCCGCTATGAGAAAAAGAGGGATGATGTCGACAAGTTGGGGTTTCTGTGCTCCCACATCTCACAAAACAACTTCAATCTTGCTTCCAGTTTTTCATTAGCCTGAGGCTCTGTGCTCTCAGCAGAACTTCATGCAATAAAGTAACCTGGTCTCTTGGGGGTCTCCAGCACAAAATCCTGCTTTACCAGGGGAGGACAGAGGGGCACATGCCTGCAAGCTTCAGGGAGGGAAACGAGACGACACACTGAAGGGGAAGCAGACGGTACAAAGGAGAGGCAAACCCTTGTGCTTTATGAGCAGAGGGAGAAAAGAAGATACTTGAAAGAAGTGGAAATGGAGGAAATAGTGAGGCTATTTATAATGTGCTGTAGCAGTGCCTGAGGGGAAGCATCCTGCAGCACTAAGCATCCCAGTCCTTCCGTCTACATCTTCACCAACAAAATTACCAGTAACAGGTGTTATTTGGCAGGTATTCCTAGCAATGCTCCCTCTCTTAACACATCCTACAAGGACTTTGGTAGGGTTATAAACCAGAAAAATTATCAAACAGTAATTTCGGTGAGATGCAGATAATCACGTGGCTCAATTGCACTTAATTGTGTTTTCAGGGGCATTCCTGATCCCATACTTCATCGCTCTTCTCTTTGAAGGAATCCCACTCTTGCACCTTGAACTGGCCCTAGGACAGTGCCTGAGGAAAGGCAGCATCAGTGCCTGGAACACCATCTCACCTTACCTCGGAGGAGTCGGTATGTCTCTCAGGGTCCTAGCTCAAGGAACCACAGCTGAGCTCCCACCCAGCACTCACTTCCTACAGACATGTGCCTGATACTTCTTAGTATATAAAAAGAAAATTTTTACAATGAGGGTGGTGAGACACAGGTTGCCCAGAGAGGTGGTCTATGCCCCATCCCTGGAAACATTCAAGGTCAGGTTGGACGGGGCTCTGAGCAACCTGATCTAGTGGAAGATGTCCCTGCTTATTAGACTAGATGACCTTTAAAGGTCTCTTCCAACCCATACTATTCTATGATTCTATATCGCTCGCGTCAGGTGTTACTCTAGGTAAATGGGAGCCTTAAAGGCAAACATTCCCACCTTTGCTGCGGGAAGCACTATGAACACAAGCTCTACCAGCCAACACTGCCCCATTCCTAACATATCTTGGATCTTACACAAGAGCTGCCTGCCCACAGTGCTTCTCGCTCCTCCTTCACAGCCCCTCCAGGAGCCAGTCTTCTCTGTCCAGGGATAGTCAGGCTGGAGAGGGGACAGAAAGACAAGAAATCAGGAACAGGAGTCTGGCACCTCCTAAAGAGCCTGAAGCACCTGGGAAAGTTCCCCTCCACAGAAGAGGTGCACAATGGGGCTACTGAAGGGACATAATTAATATGGCTGGGCACGAGGAACAATCCACACGGCAGTGTGCATCAGACCAGTGTGCAGTCCTGTAGCAGCAATTTTTTTTCTATTTATTTAATTTAGTATACACTGAAAAAACACATCTTGTGTCCTGCGCACATTGTTAGGCTGCAGAAAATGAATGGGAGCAGCCACCATTAGAGGGCTGAACCATCGGCTCTACGGGTTTTGAGATAGCACTGTCCTGCCTGCAGGGAGAAACCCTCGGATGCTCCAGCCAGGACTGCTGGATCATGCCCTGCTTTAAGCAGGTGCCTGGAAATGGGATTGGCAGTGACAGCCATGCCTGTGGGGGTGTGTGGGAGGAGAAGGGGTGGGTAAGAGGAGTTATCTAAGGGCCAGAGGGCAACCAGGAAGAAATAGCAGGCAGCAGGGTGGTGGCTCCAGCTAAACCCATCTCCTACAGTTAGGCATGTCCATCCTCCCTTCGCAAAAATGCAAGCAAGCAGAATCCGTGGTGTTGCTATTCTTCCTTCCTTACTGTAGGAGCAGAACTGTTACCAGTTTAGGGCATATGTGCATGGTTTGGGACAAAAGAGTGCCCTCGTGCAGCTATAGCATGCTGTGAAACTTCAGTCTCTTTTGGTCTCTGCTATTAAAGTTGTCCCATGTTGTACAAAACAGTGTATTATATACTAGAGCAAAGATTTCTACCCTAATCTTCTACATAAGCAAGGAGCGTCGGCCTTCTTGGAGCAGGGCTGGTGAGCTGGGGGACTGTGCGCCAGCGTCTGGCTACGGAGAACACAAATGCCCATCTTGCATGTGAGAATCTCGGGGAGGGGAAACAGAAAATCTTGAAAAATTAGGAAACGTGAGTTTCTAAGAGCAAGTGCTGTGACTGATGATTTTTTCCAAAGCTTTTCTAAGCTGAGATCTTGTGCTTTCTGCAGGGGTTGGTTCGTGGATGGTGTCGGTTCTGGTGAGCTTATACTACAACACCGTTTTAACCTGGGTGATGTGGTATTTCATAAACTCTTTCCAAGAACCTCTTCCTTGGAGTGTTTGTCCTCTAAATGAAAACAGAACAGGTAACTACCACTTTGAGAGTCACTGCTAGCAAAAGGAGGATCACAAATGTCAGAGTCTGGGGGCCAGCAAGGGAAGTTTTGTTTATTTTTTATACTTGTGCTATGATACAAATGCCAGTCTGAAAAAGCGTCCTCTGCTCTTTGCCTATGGAGAAATAGTGTTTTATCAAGACAGATTTGTCCATTATCATAAACTACATATCAAGACACGTGAGATTGTTAGCATAATTAAGAACCAAATTTATGACTACATCTTTCAGTAACTGCTTTAAACGAGACTTTTGAGCTTTCATTAGGTGGTGATGCATTGGTTACGACTCATAACAAGTTCTTACAGAAACCTTTCAGCTCATTTGCCATGATGTAGTGAGAAAGATCAGCTGAGTTGCCAGAGCAGGAAACACAACCCTACTGGAGAACTTTAGTTTCTGCCTGTAGACTGCTGAGACTACTTTTACACATGCGACAAGACAGCTTCCTAGAGCAGCTAACCAAGAAACCCCTGAGAAGAGAAGCCACACTTGACTTGGCCCTGCATTGTGCACGAGATCTGGTTTGTTCTCCTGTCAAAAAGCTACGAGAGTGATGATAGCCCATTCAAATTCATCGTCTTTACAGGAACAACAAAAGCCAGAAAGTCCATGACCCCTTTTGCTTGATTTCAAAATGGGAAATGAAAAAAAAGAAAAAAAAGACAAAGGAGCAACTAAATAAGCAAAACACTTTTGAGGTAGCAGAGAAACTTCTTAAAGAGGGAATTTTTGAGGCTCAGACCAAATTCACACTGCCTATTACAAAACCTTTACTAAGACCAAAGACAGACAGTGTACCTAAGCAGGATACGGAAGACTGCTCTCAGTTCTTTAAAATTATTTTTCTGTTTTCTTTTTTGTTCAGAGCATGAGAGACAACAAGTTCCAAGGCAGAGCAAGAAATGTAATCTAAGAGGCTAAGAAAAAAGACAAAACATAGCAGAAGTCAACTCTCTTTTGGAGAACTTAGGACTATTCCAGAGTAGGAAGAGAATTATACATCCTCCCATCCTTGTTACAGAAGTAGAGAAAATTATTTGGGCCTTGAGAAATAGGATTCTTTCATTTCTCAGGATACAGATGTCCCAACTAGTAAGCTAAACAAATGTTTTCCAAACCTGCTTTGGAGATCAACTTCTTAATCAATTATTTTGGTATACAAAACCCAGCATTTTTAGCTAAGCATCTTTTTTAAAATATTGAAGAAGTCCTTTAATGACGGATTTTTCAATACCAGTGCCAAGATGGGAAGAACCTGCATTTCTCCAACACAATTGCAATGCTCTCTCCAGGGAGCTGCTTCCTAAGTGAGTCAAGCAGCAGCTGTTCCCATCCACCAGGCTTAGCTGAACGTAGACTAAAATGGCATTATTTCAGGCTCACGTACTTAAGCTGGGACTAAAGGGACAAGAGCAGCAAAGCTTTTCACAACATAGCTCATTACTCATACACCTTGCTACAACCCACAGACTTTAATTCAACAGCCAGAGACTGTGCATTCAGCGGTAACTGGGACTGCGCTGGTCAGTGTATGTCCAGGCGTGTATCCGATTCTTTTAATTCAGAGCTGAGGAAAGGACACCAACAAGTCTGAGTACACGAGTGTCCTCATACACTGAAAGAGGATCACCAGCTTCAGGTGTAATGACATTTCAGTGACAACCACACTTTCAAGTGTAAATTTGTAACTGGAAAGTCACTTGGCTAAATCAGTACATCACATACCTGCAAGTTACTTCATTCCCCACCTTGCAATCTCACCACAGCAAGTTTTGTTTGAAAAGTTTCATAAAGCCACAATGACCACAATCATGATTCCTCCTCTCCATCGGCCTTTTGCCAGCTAGGCCAACTTTCCCAGAATTTAGCCATGAGTTGAGGTCAAGATTTTGCCACTACTTATTCAGGTCACTTTTCTTGCTTTTCAAAGGTAGGTGCCCTAACTCTTTGTCTGCTAGAATTTCTGTAGTATTTCAAGATTTACAAACAAGGAATCTCCTCCGCTGTCTCTGCTGGGATTTGCTGCACCTGTTCAATTACAAATTCATCATTTGTAGATTATTTCTAACATAATCTGCATTTTCCAGTCCATTTTTACTACTTGGCTGTCCTGTTATGGCTCAATTTTACAGAATAATAGGAGCAAAATGTTGATTTATCAATATTACCTTTTTTACATCATAAATACTAATTTTATGGTGTCTTGTGTCAGGGTTTATTTTGCTCTATTACAAGATCTTCCTGTTCTCTTTAACCCAGCTAGGGCTGATGGCTCTGCACCCCAGTGCCAGGTAGCAGGGGGGTCCTTCTCCTGCCGCTGGGGCACCGTTCCACAAACCTCTCCCAGAGCCAGGCTCCTCGGTCAGTCCTTTCACCCGAACCACAGCAGAAGGACCTGCAGCCACCGTCTCTTCCAGAGGCTGGAGGGCTGCGAGGCGAGGATGGAAGAGCAACACACTTTGCTTCCTCCCTCTAGTTGAAAAATACTTGACTTAACGTCGCCTGTGTAACAAGAGACTCCATAAAAGGAATTTATCAGGCCAAAGTGAACCAAGTTTGGTTCACCGTCAAGGTGACGGAGCTGGCTGCGACCGCAGAGTGCTTCCCGGCTGCAGCCACGGGGCAAGGAACTCGGAGGATCCCTGAGCTCTGCTTAGTGGCTTAATTGCCACATTGTTGATTGATTTATTTTCAGTTTTGTTGTGAACGGTGGCTGTTTCAGAAGTGAGTGAAAGGCCACAAGAAAAGGGAGAAATAGGCCAGTTTGAGAGCTTGATTGAACAGCCAGCATTTCATACAACAGGAAAAAATTCAAAATGGAGGGAGGAGTTGTTTCTTGTACCCACAGGATTATCTTCCTAAAATAAGTATCATCCTGCCCAGCTCTGGAGTTTACACAGCAGAATACGGGAGGTTTCCTGTAGCCACTTACCTCACGCAGCCACCTCAAACTTGCTACCAGTAAATGCAGCATCAGGATGTTGCTGAAATGCAGCATTTTACCATTCTGCTGTCCACAGACATGCTCTTCCCCTTCGTAGAGTCACGACAGGATGACTGACTGACCGTCCCCGTGCAAGCGGCACGAGATGTCCTTTCTCCAGCCTGGGCTATCGGCCCTCGATGGCCGGAGAGCGGCAAAGTGCCCTGCGTGAGCTACTCTGCTCACTGCGGTAGGTAATCCCAGCAGGAGCACACAGCCAAAGCTAACGAGACTTGAAATTGGGGAAGATGGGGGTGGGAGGAAAGTTATGCTAAACTTGGGTGAGATCTGTGTGCAAAACAGCAGCTTCAGCAGGAGACGCTGCAGGAAAATTAGCGTGCTGTCCTAGGCAGAAGAGGAGATGCATTCAGGTCTCAGCAGGCAGGGAAAGGAGAAAGAGGTCCCCCGGTCTTGGTGCGTGCTGGACCTCCTGGTTACAGGGATTACTATCAGTGCTGCCTCTGTTGGCTCCGCGCTGTGTCACCCCAGCTCCTGGAAATGCAGCGGGCTGCCTCGTGCTCTCAGGACACACCTGATTGTGGCTGGGAGCAAAGGCAGGAGCTGCAGCACGCAGGGAACTTGGGTTTCCAGCCAAAGACAGCAGGTCGGTGGGTTCCCGGAAGATGTTCTGTCAACCTCCTCTTCAGGCATTTAGGTTGCACGTAGGCAGAGGGGTGAGCACAGGTCATGGCGTACGTTGTGTTCCCAGTTCCCTCTTCTCCAGGTGTAGAGCCTGGCCAGGGAGTGCCTGCTCCCCCGGGCGCAGGTGCCCGAGGTTCCTGCTCACAGAAGTCCTGGAAACACGAACCAGAGGCTGGTGCTTGGGTCTTGCCCCACTGCAGGGCCATGACATAGCCAGGGGATCCTGGGCTTAGATGTATCCTCAGGTGCTGGAATCTTGTGACGGCTCCACCAACTTGTAGACATACAGCTAAAAAATTTCATAGTCTCCACCACAATTACAGTTTAGATTTTACCTTGTACTGAGTATGACACCTTTTCTGTTTAGAAAGTTATCACCTGTAGGAACGCTGGTGATGTTCCACTGAAGGTCTCACGTAAGTCTCGCAGTCTCAGCCTGCCGTGACAGAGTTTGGCTTGCTGCACATCAGACAGTTCAATCCATCTTGTATTTGATTTGGCAGCCCACAAAAGACCGTCCTGCCACCCTCTGTTAGTACAAAGTATTACTTCCTAACCATACAGTGAGTGGGAAAAATATTACCAATTTTAAAATTCATTCTTATGCTTGCCACATTTTTTGCCAGGGCTCAACGAAGAATGTTACGAAAGTACCGCAGTAAATTATTTTTGGTACAGGAAAACTTTGAACATAACACCTGATGTCACCGAGAGTGGCACGTTACAGTGGTGGCTCATTTTGTGCTTAGCAACTTGCTGGGCAATCGTCTACCTCTGCACCATCCGAGGAATTGAAACCACGGGAAAGGTAAGGAAAGGACAGAGAAGTGCATTATCCCACACTGTGGATCTTGCTCTCCAGATACTGCGTTTTACCACCAAGGAAAGCCTTCCCCCCATTTACCACACTAGCACCGTTTCAGTGTGCTCCTTGTCCAACGAAGGGGTAACAGTGCTACAGGTGGCTCAAAGTGACATTCCATTGCAAATCCTTCTGCCCTACCAGTCTCCCCTCACACAGCAATTTTGTTACAAATATGTTCTGCAAAAGCGCATTCTGCTTCTTCTAAAGATCGCAATGTTCATCTGTAGCTGCCTTATCTAATATTATTAGGATCGTACGTTGCAGCAACTTAAATAGGATTTATCAATGTTATTGTCAGCAACTGTCGGTCTGTCTTCTTACTTTAGGCAATTTATGTAACAGCAATATTTCCTTACCTGGTCCTAACTATATTCCTTATTCACGGACTCAGTCTACCAGGAGCCACCGACGGTCTGGCTTACCTCTTCACCCCTAATGTAAGTATTGCTGCTATAGTCAGAAATATTATTTTTCCTTTTTCTCTACCTCAGATCTCATACTGTATATTCATTTTCCAGCAACTCCTGATCTAGCTCCCTATCCAAGGGCTCACCTAAGCTCTTTTTTCTGAGATTAAGTGATTTAGTATTTTAATATACTTTAGCAAGAAAAGAAGCAGCAAAGTATTTAACAGTTCAGTAATAAGCATATCAGAAAACACTGGAAAACTGAGTCTCAGTATGTTATGGGTGCTTCAGTCTTGAATGTGTAAGTCAAACTGATGCACTTCACTAACAGAATCATCTCTCTTTTACCCATGATAAAGATGGGATTTCCCTTCCAATGCTACAAAATTTACAAACTTTAATCTTTTAAGAATCCACAAGGAAAATAACTGAGGAATTACACTGCAAAGTGATTTTTTTTTTTTTTTTAGGGCTGAAAGTAATTTTCTCCTACCCCTGTTTCTCCATAGCTGAAGTTTTCCCCTCCTTGTAGCTGTCCCTAAAAGACAGAACTGCTGGAGAACACTCCTCTCCCATTTTTTCCTCATCTTCTCAAAGTGACAGGAGTCCCAGGTCCATACGCTGGCCATTTCAGAAGGACCTCTTTTACACCGTCCTTAGTGGCCTTCCTAAATGCAAAGTCGAATTGTCCCACCAAGTAGTTGTTATCAATTGTGGGCTCCTCACAGCTCTGCCTTTCATGCTAAAACGCTCCGTAAAGTGGTGAGTGTAGAGGAGGAAAACCAGCACCTACTGACAGATGGTCTCAGAGCATCCTCTGCCTCCGCAGCCACAGCAGTGCTTCCCACCACAGGAGCACCGGGTACTTCCCTTTCCCTTCCTACAACAGGAACACAGGCATTAAGGAAAACATAAGCCGAGAAGCCCAGATATACGTTACATGCCAGCCTGGAAAGGGACAACAGCAAGAGAAAGCTCAGATGAGACACCTCTTTTATCCCTCTCCCTGCAAGCCCAGTGGCACGGGCACCCATCTGAATGCTGTCAGAGCTCAAAAGGGACAACCTTGGTCTTTACAGGAGATCAGGACGTGCACTTGCATTTTTGTAGGGCCCAGACAGGACAATAAATCTTGATGCAATGTCTAAATGAAGAAAGCAGACTAGACAACACAACCAGAACAGGGCTTGGCCTGATGTCATTTGGTCTGAGCCCGGCTGTTGGGTTTCTCTGAAGAGCTCAGGCATCTTCGGGACTTACGATCATTGCCCAGTGAACTTAATGCAAAAACTAGATTTGTGTGTATTCACAAAGCCTGGAGGTATCGCAGTGCTGAGGGGGAGCGGATCGTCGTAAAAGAAGAGCCAGATGGTTTTGTAGACTGGTGCCAGAAGTCAGAATGAAAATCCAGCTGCAATCAACCTGCAGTTAATGATTAGCTGGTTTGAGGAAGCAGATCCTGGGGACATCCTTGAAGAGTCATCTGGAGATGGTTTTGGTGATGAAAATATGTTCTTATCTACAAACTTGGAAAAGCTGATGCAAGAGCCTGGTAAGCGGTATCTGCTACAGGTGTTGCTATTGCGTAGAAAGTTACAGTGTAAGACAGAGAGCTGGCTTTGTTAAACTAACACACCAACTGCTATGAAGGATTTTGGCACTTCAAGGATTTCAAAACGACAGAAAGCATACAACTGCAACATCTCCTTTCTCTGTTCTTCCCCTTAGCTCACAACCGCAGTACCGGCATTGCCTTTTTCTGTTAGGCTGTTTAATGAGAAACTATTCCCACCACTGCTGTCAGTAAATACATGCATTTTTCTTAATACTTTTCTCCACAAGGAATGTCCCAATATGAGTTGTACAGGTGCGTTGTTGGTTTGAGGGTTTTTTTTTTTGGAAAAGATTTACCTGGCCCCACCAGGACCACATTAGTTTACAAAACCGTAAAGCATATTTCTTAAGTGGGTGCTGTTTTCTTCTTTTCCTGTCTTTTTGCAGGAAGCTTGCTAATTTTTAGCAAAATAAAGTAAGAGTTAGCTCCCCTACTGCCTGCTTCAGCCTGCTTTTAAAAAAAGAAAAAAAAAATAATCAACTTTCTTGACATTCTCTGCTCATTGGGAGCAATCTTTTTCAACTTTTTTCCAACTTTGCAGTGCAACAGAAATTGTAGTTTCTCTGTAACAGCTGCCACATCCACTCTCTGGTAACTCTTACACCTCACTGTTGTTTTTGAAAAATCTGTGAAAGAAAGTAATACCTAGTGCTAAAAGTCACCTCTTAGCCAGTTTCAACATCATAATCACTCAACTGAATTTAAATTTTTTTTCCAAGCCACCATTGTTTAAGTTTATTCACTTTCCAACTTTGTATTTTAGTTCTCATTAATAAATATCACAAACAATAACTGCCTGCATATGGATTTTAAATACGGCAGGCTGTGGTTTTACTTTCATGCAGAAATACATAGTTGGCTTTTTGCCATCTGACACACTTTCACACCTTAAATTCTAGACCAAATAACGAATACTTCTTTTCATTGACTTTCAGACGTGGAGAAGTCTGACAATTTACTCACTCTCTCTAAATCCTTGGCTATGTGGAAAGTGAAGCTGCCAAGAAAACAAAAAGATAATGAAGTTACGCTCACGGGCACTTGAGGGGAAAGAAGAAGTTGTACAGACATGAAGCAACACCGGAGCTGGAACAGAGACTTCTGAAAAAGTTCTTGGAGAAAAAAAAAAAAAAAAAATAAAAAAATCAGAGGAAGCAGAAAAGGGATCCCATCAAGCATCAGCAACGGTCTCTACAGGCTTCAGCTTCTGTGAACATCTGTGTCAGCTAAGGAGCACAAATGCCTCCTTCTCCAGTCTCTTTCACATCTGAAAGAGCTTCAGAGACTGTAAATATTTGGGAGTTCTCTGGCAATGAACAATTCCAGGAACTTGGCTGGGCAACTGATGCCTGCACCCAGAGCTCTGCAGCTATATAACAAGTAGTGAGAATAGCCGAGAAAAAGAAAAAGGCAGCACAGGCACCAGACCTTCCATCACAGAGGCAATTTGTAACTTTTTTCCTCTATTTTGCAATTTAGTTTTACACCCGATATATTACTGTGAATGGACACTTAAAACTCCTTTCAAGGTACCTGGTCTGTCCATATTGTTTCTGGTATTAAGGAGAACAAAAGTATTGCCTTAAGGAACTGCTGTCTTTAAGTGCAGTATTACTCGGCCACTTGCTTATGAAAAAAGCAATAGCTGTTTTTACACCAAAATTACACATCATAGGGAACCCAGTATTTTTTAATTGTGTTTTAAGAAAGTTTCTGTTTGTGTTTCATGTGTTCAAGTATCCAAACATCTCACCATCCAGGAGGGAGCAATTATGCTTCCTTTCTGCATTACTCCCATGTTCATTCATTACCATTCTGTTTGTATATCTTCATCTGCATGTTTCTGGCTTCAGTAAATTTTTTTCTTCTGAAGCCACGCTTAAGAAAACTGTATGCCATATTACTGAAAACATAAAATAACATTTGATTTCATAATTATTTGCTTAAGACCAGATAATGATATTGCCACGGCATGCTTGCCTGTCCACTATTTCTTCAAGTTTGGGGCTTTATTTACAGTCAATAAATGCATTGCATCTAGTACCAAACTAAACTCTCTCCAGACTCATTTGCCAAAGTCCCCAGTCAGAAAGCCGGACTTGTAACAGTCACATCCATCAGCACCGACAATTGACTTGGCAGCACTTAATTGGGCGGTGAAGGCCCCGCAGCAACGCCAACGCCGAGCTTCCGCACTGCAATAGCGATCTACTTCTGCACCTGCACAAGGTCCTACCGGCGAGCACTCTGGCACTGGAGGGTGTGGTTACGATCTTTCAAAATAAACCTCCGGAAAGGTTTGCCTAAGCCAACGCATTCCAGCCAGTAATGGCTACACGTATCTGCTTGCTATGCTATGTTGTATAAAACGTTACACCAGCTCTGCTGTGGTCAAAGCACCGGCATACCTGGGGAGAAAGCATCTGCAGTAACGGCGTTCACTGCATCCTTCCACACTGGGGTGAACCCATTATTCTCACTCTTCAAGACCAGAGAAACTCAAAATGCTATTAAAGGTCTTCTAGCATACTCACCTCTCATTCCTACAAATGCTCCTAGAGGGATCGCTCCTACAAACGTTCCTAGTCACGCGCACCAACAGCACAGGCACAGAGACACGACACAGAAAACGCACAATTCGCCCCGCGTGACTAGGATGCAGATTTGACTCAGACTGATGTAAAATAAAGTGAAAGACTCTGCAGCCCTGGTATTACTTTTGGACCAGCTGGTTTTTAAAACACTTAATTCTTAACTAATAGTGGTTTCTATTCCGCCTACTTGATAACAGATCAAAAAGTAATTCACCTGGCAGGGTATGAATATAACACACCACTTCTTACTTTCTGCAGGAAACTAATATTTATCGAACATATTTACATTTTGCACATTACTTATGTTTTATCTTTTTCTTTTAGACTGATTTTAATGGTAAGATTCCTTCTTAGTGCAGCTATTTAAAATTGCATATTATTGTCTGTATTCCAACAATCATTGACTTTTTAATTTAACTTCCTCTATCATGTTGCCCTTACATCAAAATTCAAATTTCACTCTGTCAATTTCTCCTTTTTCCTTATTTTTCCTATGTTGTCCTTTTATCTTTCATTGCTGTTTTCACAGCACTTTGCATCTAAGATGCTCTTTTTAATGAATATCCTCTTTTTGTCTGCTTGGGCTTTTAGTCTTTTTTTAATTTTTTTAAGCAAATTTGGAAAGCTATGAAATCACTTTGTGTCTTAAAACAATGAAGGTTTACTATTTGTTTATACAGTTTTAGGAAGATAATATTCTTAAGCTGTAAGTTACCCAGTATGTGGATTAACAACAAGAAATAAATTGAGGGAAAATGTAATGTGCTGTCCCTATTGTGTGTCTAATGCCTATCATTTAGAAACACACTTATCATCAGACAGAAGAGGTGTACAATGAAACAGGTTCTATAATTACTACATATGTTTAAATAGACCAAATTATGTCTTCAGAAAAACCTGCTTTACTGACATGTTTTGTACTAATTTCCATCTTCAGTGTATTTAGATGGCAACACAACTCACAATTTCAGAAGTAAAATTAGAGATGAGCTGTGAGAACTGGGAGAGAAAATGAAATTTTAATTTAAGCCTAATACATGCATTTATTCCAATTATTTCAGCTAAGTACTTTGAAAAATCCCCGTGTATGGCTTGATGCAGCAACCCAGATTTTCTTCTCTCTCTCTTTGGCTTTTGGAGGGCTTATTGCGTTCTCAAGCTACAATCCACCAAAGTAAGTAGAACTACAACCTTTATAAATTGGTTAAATTCTTGCTGCATTTTGTGCAATTTTCTAAAATTTTCAAAACTCTTTCCTTAGGATATTTATAAAGGATCTTATTTTTTCTAATGGATCTTAACAGCTGCTGTCTCCCTAAAAGGCCAAATAGATTTTCTAACAGGAAGGGGGGCGGGGGGAATCTAAAAAAATTAAAATGTTTGCAGAAACACCTGAGACACTCACAGAAAAAATACTGCCTTTTTTCAGTCATTTAACTTGCCTGAATGCTATTTCTAGAAATGACTGTGAAAAGGATGCTGTGACAGTAGCAATTGTGAACAGCATGACATCCCTCTACGCTTCCATCCCAGTCTTTTCTGTTTTGGGGTTTAAAGCAACCACAGGCTACTGGGACTGCTTGGACAGGTGAGAAACTTGCATTTGCAGTGTTATGCTGTTGTTTCAATGCCTAAATAGGTAACGTGTTACTTGAAAAACATGCATTTAGAGAATTTATTTTCACTAAAAACGAAAAGCATCTGTATGGAGAAATCTAATATAAAAATAGCAAGTATTATGGCACTGAGGCAAGAATGATCGGGGGTAGTGACTGTAAGACACAAGACAAATTATGAAACAGTCCATTGCAAGTAGTGCATCAAGGGTCATATCTCAATCTCAGACTAGCATTAGAAGTAGTTGAAAAACCAACACCTTTTCTTATTCCACCAGATTCACTAAGTTATTAAACATACGTGGTGGGAATGGTTTGGAGAGCTGATAAAATAAAAACAGAAATGTTTTAGAGACTGCATCTGCATGAAGTACTCAGACTTTGTATCCAAAAGAGAAGACATTAAATAGTCTGAATATTTTCTCCTAAGTCCTCATTTAATATTTTCCTTTATTTGTAAATACAAGCACAAAAACTAAACACAACTTTCTATTAACATCTGAATACCTGGCATAGCATTTCCAGCTACATCACCTGCAAACATTTAAACTAATGGTATGTTGGCTTCTCTGGCAGGAACATTATCAGTATCATCAATGAATTTGATCTTCCGGAAGAAAGCATCATGCGACAGAACTATACAGCCTGGATTAGTTTCCTAAATTCATCACATCCAGAAAAAATTGCTGGACTCAAACTTAAAAGTTGTGACCTTCAAGAATTTCTTGATCAGGTACCATAATGGCTTTCAAGAAAGTAACCCTTACACAAAATATGTAGAAGGACTGGTATATTTTTCTTACAAGTACTTGCACTTTACTCTACTTGTAATGAACATATTTACATAACCATGAAACAAAACAAATTTTCAAAATTTGAAATAATAATGCTGCTGTAGGACAGTCTGAATTCAAAGCTGTCTGGTACAGCATGCAAAATTACACATTATTATCACAAAACTAATCTTCAAAGGTGCTCCTACATGGAGCCTACCATTCAGTGCTACTTTGCTTTACAGGAATAAGCACAACAGAGGAAACATCTAGCTGAAATACTATAGAAAAAAGATGTTGAATGGGAGTTTCCTAAATCCGTATTTAGGAAAGTATCAAGAAAATCTATAAAAGTGTTCACTGTTTGCCTTCAATCACATATATGACCACCAGGAAGGTATCTTGTCACTGTATTTCTCTTTTAACTTCCTTTCCCCATCTTTCTATTCCCTCTTGTCCTCTCCTTTTTATTCTTCCTCTTCTCTGCACAGGATCTCACCAATATTTTAATTTTTTTTTCCCCAACCCCTCTTCGCCCCACCAAAATACAGCATTTCTTCTTTTCCAACCCTCCTAAAACATTTCCCCTATCACTAAACACAGATGTTTCTCCTCTGTTTACTTCTCCAACCTCATTCGACTTGCTCCAGTGATCCCACCCAGTCCTGTACTCTCATTTACTGCTCACCCACTCCCTTGTTACAAGTCCTTACCACCTAATGGGAAAAGAATAGGACCACGGTTGGAGGAGAGAATAAGAAACAAAGGAGCTTGAGAAAAAAATAAAATCTTAGGACAAAAAGGTGGACATATATGCTAGAGACAGGGTGTGCTAATGCACAATAGCCTTAACACCCAATGATGGTGAAATAGGCTATTTTACTCACATGATGGAGAAGTCCAAGGATGACTGACATTCCAGCCCTGACCCAAGTCAGTTTGTTTTGTCTGGCTTCCTCTGATGGCACCCATTTCTGACTTACGGTTTGACATATTTTACTTCCAAATTAGAGCAACGTTAGCGTTTTTCAATGCTTAGATTTAAATATTCTTGTCCTTGGGAGACTGAATTCAAAGAATTTTAGCTAAAATTGGGTTTTTCCCTTTCTACCCTGGTAATCATGGGGTTTTTTGTGATCAACAATTCAGCAACTCTCTTGCTGCTAGAGTGGCAATCATACCCTTATTTACAAATTTTTCTTTCCAGCAGCTATTACATCATAGATTATTTGTTTTTAAACATATTTAAAATGGCGCTAGCAAAACAATTGCTATTTCAGTTACAACTCTCAGATGTGCTTTACTCTGGACCCATATCTCCATGCAAGCTAAAATTCTGCTTTACGGTTGTCTATACATCTCTGATAGACCATTTAACTTTAAAATCCCCACAAACACTCCTCACTACCCACTTTCTCAACTGCTGGCTGCCACAGAGGCCCGTAGGCTGACCAGCACCCTTGACTTCAGGGAAGGACAGAAGCGAGTTATAATTCTATATGCATGAGAAACTACATTTATGCCGTTATAATGCGTATATTTATCTGTTTGTGAATTCTGCAGAGTGTATCAGGAACTGGCTTGGCTTTCATCATTTTCACTCAAGCCATCATCCTAATGCCAGGCTCCCAGGCCTGGGCCATCCTGTTTTTCATAATGTTGTTCAGCTTGGGCCTTTCTTCTATGTTTGGGAACATCGAGGGAGTCTTCACTCCTCTTCTAGAGCTTCGAGTTATATCTAAATCAATACCCAAAGAGCTATTATCTGGTAAGGTATTTGCTTTGCTTTGTTCAAAGCAGGTGGCTTCTTTATAGATGCGCAGACTACCAACTGCTTCATAAGTATCATAGAGAGATTAAAAATTTGTAATATTAACTTAGCTATCTCATAGTCCTAGTAAGGGCAGTGGATTGTGTTTGCAGAAGATAAGCACATAGATGAGGTAGCAGTTATGGCAGAAGCTGTCAGATGACACTATTATATTGCCCTTGCCATTTTTTTTCCTTTGCTTGCAAGAGCTGTTTCAGTCTGAGAAAGCTTGTTAAATTGCTATTCCTGGAGTCAAGTTCACTCTGAGCTGTTGCAGACATCAGGAAAAGCCTTGTGTTCACTTAAGCCTAAACAAGTCACTTTAAGGTAATCAGTGACATCAGCTGGTCTGCCATCTGTGCACGAACTTACCACATTGTCACAACTGTACGATAGGTCATTCACCCCTATTTCATTCAGGTTTATGCTGCTACAGGTTATTTCACATTTACTGTGAACACACCAGAGTAGAAAATCAGCACTTGGAAATGGAGGAATGAGTGCGCACGATCCTGTTCTTGCACGAAAACGAGAATCTTTTCAACCAGAGACAGTTACTGAACCCAACCTGCTCCTCAAGAACCAGACTCGGGGAGAGTCTGAGAGATCCTAGCGTGAAATTGGTCTAGAAAAATTCGTCTAGAAAAATTCGTCTAGAAAAATTTCTGGCAGTTTGAAGTAATGGATTAACAATTCTGCACTGTGCCCTTTTAAATTCTTATGGGGAATATTGCTGTCTCACCTTTTTTAGAGTCTTCCTGTAGCATCTAAATTATATCCTTGTCATTTTACAACTTTTTATGTAGAAACAGATTTATTTACAACTTGATGAAGTAACCATATTATTTTGAAATTGATTTTCCAATTGTGAGCTTTTTTTTTTTTTGTAAAAAAAAAAAAGTCTGAAGCCAATTTTACACAGCATTGAAGCAAAGGCCATCTCAGAGCCAGAAGCAATTAGTAACACAACACAAGGACATACAAATTGATTTGCAGTCCATGTCTGCATCCAGCAACACTCTCCCTCCTTCCCACTGTTTCTCTCAATTACCCCAAACCCATATTCTTGGCTAAAGGGGAAATGACTGTACAGAAGTGTGGTGAAACAAACCTAAACCATACATGCTGGGACATAAAGGGACATGTACATTTGTAGCTCTGGACCCTTTGAGGAAATGGGGGGGCAGAAATCCAGGGAGTCCTTACACTTCTCAGGTGCTGGCTGCCTGGGCTTTGAGCCTATGACTGCATGGAAATAAGGGCACTTGAAACTCGCTACATCAGTCAAAAATTAACACAGGGCAATAGCATAGCACAGCCCAGGCTACCTGCTGGAAGTGCTAACAATTGAAGGATGCTCTTGAGTCACACGAGTGCGTTCCTCCTGCAACACAGTGGTGCCTCTTGGCCAACACACAGGGGAAAGCTGAGTATGGGAAGTGATATTAGGTCCCCTAAGGAAAAAACAGCTTGTTGTAGCTCCACAGAAGGAGAGAGAATAAAATAAAATTAAAATAATAATTTAAAAAAATCACTAGAACAAGAGCAAAAATAATTTACAACAAAAACATACTTACCAAGTTCAGCTCAGTACTCCAGTAACAAAGATACCTTTTTTTCTTCAGGTATAATATGTCTAATTTGCTTCCTCATTGCTTTGTGTTTTACGCTGGGTTCGGGGAGTTACTGGATTGACATTTTTGACAGCTATGCAGGCTCGTTGCCTCTTCTAGTCATCGCTTTCTTTGAAGTGATTGGGGTTGCATATGTGTATAAAATTAAAAGGTATGTTGGAAACAGACGGAATTTTTTTCTCCTAAGAGACAAATGCATTTTCCTCTGAATCCATGTATGTTACATACAGGTATACAATATTAACTTACTTCTGTAGCACTTACCAGTTCTGTGAACGTAGTTATCATTCTTTGCTTCAAGTCTTTTATATTTGTAAAACAGAAAGGATAATCTCTGCATAGCTCTTATGGAAGGGGGGATCCTAAGTTTAAAGCTAGAAAGTCAACAGCCAATGTAGTTCTTTGGCCAAGAGGTGTTACACTGTCTTTCAAATATCCTCCTGTTACTGCTCTTTTGTTTTGTACACTCTTGTGGTTTTTGTTTATCACTATTTTTTCCCCTCAAACTTCATAGTAAGCAACATGCAGTAACTGCCCCATGTTAAATGGCTCAACCTGCGTGCTGAGAAACTTCGCAGTCACAGACACTGATTACATTCACTCTTTAGTTTAAAAACTTTCCTACATCCTTTGTAATTGTAAATGCCAGAAACCTTATCTCATTCTGATTTAGAATAAAGCTGCCTTCTCTACACAGGGCCCTTCGAGTCTAGAAGTTTCCTCAATTCTCAGTAAAGGTTAATCTTTTCCCCTTTATAATTTACTCAGTTACTAGTTGGGACTTCACCTTTCCAACTCTTACTCTGGCACTGGGATCATGAAGGTCTTGATTTTTTGTGAATCAGTTTGTCTACTGTATGGGTAATGAACCCACATTTGGCCAGTGCTGTTGCGTATCAAGGTGTTTCAGTATCATCCCAATTTAAGTCTTAGCATAGGCTATGATTTTAAAAATAAATTGAAGAAGAAAAAAAAAAATCTTCCTTAATTACAGCTAAAGCCCCTGCATTACATTTTTTACATCCATTGTTAAGGTCTTTGGAGAATTTCCCATGTTAAATGGTGATAACTCCCAGGCTATATCATCATAAACAATTTCATACATTCCTTTTGCTGCCCATACAGCTAGCCTCAATCTTTCATGATGCAGAAGTAGCAACAAAGTCTGATTTCACACGCTACAACAGACTCTGGATTCCACAGCACCTGTATACACATACTTTTTCCTCTTTGTTACTATGGGATACGAGTATAGTCAAATCATTTTTTCCTATTTCTCAAGAAAATTTCTATTAACTTCAGTTAGATTAACAGAATTGAAGACAAAGCTGGTGTTCCAACACACACACACAAAAAAATCACAACTCCTATTTCAGATTACAAAACTCTTTCCAACTTGATAGATACAGGTTATCATGTAACTATCAAACCCAGAACCATGTATCTACTGCCCATTCAATGTACAAAACTGTAAGAGGTATATGGAAAAGATCAGTTCCATGTCCAAACAACTGCCTCTACTGACTGCAGAGGAAGCTGGCTGAGGTTGCAGTAATTTTGTTCCCAACCTGATTTGATTCATTTGGTGCTGGTTAATTCAGACTTCTCCTAACCAGCTATGTTTGTTCCCTTGGCAATTTTGCCTTTTTTAAAAAGTTTGAATAGTTCTACAGAACTGCTGTAATATCTTCATCACTTATTTGTGCTTAGAAACCTTAGACTAAGTGCTCAGGTAATGTAAACTGACAATGTAAACTGATCGTTCATCCCTGGTAGGGATCAATAAAGACCTCCGTTATTGATATTATTATTTACTTCAGTCTATATTAAGTTATTAAAGAAGGGTATGGAATAGAAAAGGTTTAGGGAGCTGTACCATGTTGTTTAAAACTTACAGAAAAATATGAAAAAGTGAAACTGTTAACACTTAGATCTGACATCATCATAAACATGCCTTCTCTTAAAGGTTCAATAAAGATGTGAAATGGATGACTGGACGAAAACCCAATCTCTACTGGCAGATCACATGGAGGTTTATTAGCCCTCTGCTCCTGCTAATTGTCTTCGTGGCCTTTGTTACTCTTCAGATACAGAAGTCGCCGAGCTACGCAGCCTGGAACCCTAAATATGTATGTTCCCAGATATTTCCAAAACTTCTAATAAAAGCAAGAGTTGTATATTTTTCTCCTTTATCACATCCTTTAAAATCATTGCCACCTACTGCTTACCTACATAATGCAGCCTGAAGTGATGTAATGCTCAGAATGAGAAGGCTCCAGTATGCATAGAGTTACACATACTAAAATGCATGCCTGTTAACAGAGCCTTTCCTTGAGGAGTCCCGCATACTCCGTGCTCCATATTTCTTACAAACATGTGTAATGCAGAGAACTGTTGAAATGAAATGTCTCACAGACACTCCATACCTACAGGGGGTTCAGAGGTGGAACAAATGCATGAGCAGATCTTTAGAGCTGCGTAACAGATGCCAGAGATGAAAACATTTCTCAGTGAGAACTACTAATATCACTGGGGCCCTGATGATTCTAAGAATGCATACTTTTGACAGGCAGACAGAGAGGGAGGCAGTGGTCTGAGAACAGTGTTGGTTAATTCAGCACCAAAGACATGTCAAAGCTGAGAACATTTGATCTTGACGTCACTGTTTCACATCAGCTGCAGTTTCTTGGATCCCTCTCAAAAACACTCTGCGCAGGGGTTTGAAGATTAATCCTGGTCTTAAACTGCATGAGGATTGCACAGCAGCAGTGTCTCCTCCAAATGCCATTAAGTATCTATCATCCCAAAAAAACCCCTCATAGCCACAGACTTGCAGAAACTGCATTATCATCATGCATTATCGAAATCTCTCATATAAATCTTCCCTATTTGGCAAAGAGCATGCTTGGTAATTGCTGAAACCAGATAAGCTCTGAGTACTAACATGAATAATCAGAGTTTAACCAAGAGAGGGTGAAAGTTTGATAACTCTTTGGGCAACCCCTGCGTTCCTAGGAATGCGTCATACTTCCCACTACAAATCTTTGAAACTGTAAAACATTTATAGCCATCTTTAGACCCATGAGAAGGGTATACAGAGGACACAGCCACTGAATGCTATCATGGAGCAAGGGTAAAACTTTTGCTATCCTTACTATAACAGCATAAGAAAATGCAAATGGAAATCACAGCGAAATGTAATTGTACCTACCAATTATTTCTTTTGCTTGCTTTTTTATCTCCATAGGAAGGCTTCCCTATGAAAGAGGAGAAAGTTTATCCACCTTGGGTACTGGCCATCTGTGTGCTGTTAGCTGTCCTTCCTTGCGTGTTTGTACCTCTGGTAGCACTGTTCCATCTGACCAAACGAATGCGCAGAAGCAAGGACCCAAGCTTTGTACCACCAGAAGTGTTTTCATGTCAGGGGGCTAACAGCAACTTTTCTCATCCAAAAGAATAAATTCCCATTGTATCTGTCTGTAAGTAAAAATAAGACGGCATTTGTTAGACATGATTAGTTGTAGTATGGTATCATCCAACCAACCTGGTTTATGCAGTTCATATGCTTACAGCCAATTACTAGCACTCTATAAACAGTGCTGCTATGTTTCCTTTATTTTCAACCAATTTCACAACAGTTATATTAATCTTGTCCCTCCTACATCCTGTGCTGAGTCCTACATACCGGCCAAGTACCAGCCCCACTGCTTTAACCCTTTTCACGCATTACCAACTTCATGTCTCTCTCCAGCCAGACTTTAAACTTGGAAAGCCTGCTAGTTATTGCAAGTGCCCTCTGTCTTCCTTCATTTCTCTTCTAAAAAACCAGCCTGTTCCTAAGGATCAGCAACATAAAAATTGGAACACAAGCACCTACAGTTTCATTCACTGATCCCCCTTCTGAGAGATGTAGAATGGAAGCTCTTGAAGAGCAAGCACTCCTTTTGTCCACTACACTCTGTTTTTTGTAAATTCCTATACACATTTAAATAGCAGTTATCTTGTGATTATTTCATATCCTCAAGCATTGCAAAGAGCAAGAATAAAGCACCAGCAGTTAAAAGAATGTACATTAATTAAATCTGAGTAATTAATTTTGCACAAATCTCTTACCTTAGCAGATTCCACAATTCATTGTAGTGGAAAATACTGTTAAAACAAATGTCCCCAATTTTTTCCCCTTAATTCCTCATACTGAACACAGTAACTGAATACTGTAATAGAAGTGCAGATGTATGGAAGCCTCTCGGTGAGCTGCAACCTTACATGACATGACAATGAAGTTAACCTTTACTGAAAAACAGGTTTTCCTGTACTTGCCTGCAGATCCTGGCCACTCTGCAGTGATAGGAGACAACGATTCCTTTTTCCAAGACACTTGAGCAACCAGCAGCCTCTGAAAAAATATAGGGAAAGTATGTGAGAATAAGGTATGAGAAAGCCTTTAGGCTGAATAATTAAAAGAGTCAAGGAAAAGAGAGGAAGATTTAAGGAAAATGGAGGCAATTTCAGTATTTAGCCTTGTGACAGGCTATGTACTAGTAGGGCTTCATAACTGGTCACAGGGATTTGGCCACACAGGGAAGACGAATGAGACCAACTCAAACTCTGCAGAGGAAAGGCAGTTACCTGAATCCTTGAAAGGGGCACAAGGGGAACTGCAAGCCTGGGAGGGAGGAGGGGATGATTTTTATCTTGCTGCTTAAGGAAAGAGCAGGATAAAGAGAGAGAGGGTGTTTTTTTGTTGGGGTTTTTTTTGTTTGGGTTTTTTTTTTTTTTTAGATTTTTTCTTTTTTACATTTAGTATGCCCCTCACACAGCTGCTGCTGTAACCTGCTGTCCTGCAACTAGCCTGGACAGTGAGATTCTCCTGGAGCACTTGATGGTACTAGAAACAGTGGTAACCCAGTCTGTCACATGGAATCCACCAGAGGATCAAAAGCACATCATTCCTCTGCCTGCTGGAAGGAAATGCATGGGTAAACTGTCTGTGTGCACAGCAGTTGCCAGGTCAGAGCCTCCTGGCCCTTCCACTATGTGGGAGGAGTAGTATCACCTGTAAAACACTTAAGTGCCTGGGCTCCGCATGTTTTTATTTCTGAGAGCCATGGACTTGGCCAATGGTCTGTGTGATCATGTCCAGCAACTCCCCATGGTAGCCTGCCAAGAATCCCAGCTCTCCAAGTCAACAGAGGGGCAGGTATCCCAGCATGGAAACACAGCTTCTGTTAGCAGAAACCTCACAAGTCACAAAGGTCCAAGCAAACTTCTCGACGTTCTACAGCTGTGCACTGTAAAGGCTCTTGACAATGACAGGGAAGATTTATACTGCCACTGTGCCTGTTGCAAATTAAATTTGAAAGGTTATGAGTAAAAAAAAAAGCTTCCATAAAGAATGAATAATCAAAAAACCCCAATATAATTGCTATTTTGAGCATATATTCACATAGAAGCTGTAAATAGACAAATAGGAATTTTTAATTAACTGAAGTGTGCATTCTATATTCATGTCTCTGACTACAGATAACTAGATGTTCATTAAAATCAGATATGCAGACTATGTGAAGCAGGTTTAAGTATTTGGTCAGAGATCTGTTCTTAAAGGAAAACACAACCAACTAATACAGACACAAGCCGAGAAAAGAATTAAACCACACATGCAAGACTTTCAAACCTATAAGTCTGTCTCAAGTCACTGTCATGGCACTCACAGGCTTCTTGACTTTTGAGCTGCCCCTTCCCATTCAGCAGAAGGGAGACTTCATGGGTCGCCAGACACACAGTTCAGCCTGGGACAGGACTCGGGGGAAGACAATTTTCAGCTCCAGTAACTACAACTTACAGCAGGAAAACACACTAGCTGAAGTTACTGTTTAGCTGAAGTAGGCATGTAGAAAATGTGTTGAGCAATTCTTGGAGGAACATCACTTTTCTGCTCTCAGTGCAATTCTGATGTGACCTTTACTAAAATTCCTGTGCCAGAACTGTAGCCTTATTCCAGTAAAATTAGTGCTACAATCTTCCCTTTCCTATTCATATGAAGCACAGCATCTTATAGGTGCTTTTTTTCTCTTGAACAGCATGACCGACTTTGTTACTTGAGGAAGTATGTACATGCAAACATTAAACTGAATCTGTGTCAAAGTCTTACATACTAAGCGCTTTCTACTCCTGCTCACGATCCTCCCAAACTTTTATCTCCATATCCCATCAGATCCTCTTTGCTATAATATTCCGCTGTGAACTCATACCTTTCTGACAGACAAGACTTCTCTAGAATTGTCTAGGCTGTAAGGACAGCCTGGATTCTGTGGGGGTAAATCTGTAAAGGACACAGACACAGTGACGTTCAGCCTTAGAGCAGAATCTATGGCCCTATGACAAGGAGCTCAAGTACGTATTAAAGGAAAAAGCCTCAGAAGGAGCATTGCAACAGCACTATGAATAAGGAAGCATCCAAATTATCACAAAACAATAGAGAAAAGTTGCAGAGAGAAAAGCATATTCCTTCTGGAACATAGGCAGTTCCCTATATTGCAAAATTTGATACCTACCTCAAATTGAGATTCACACTCCCTAATACCCTCCCAAAAGGAAGCAGTAGGGAGAAGGATGTGTTTGATGGACACATCCAGATGCTGTGATTTCCTCTACAGGGGCTTCTGTCAAATTCCTCCCTTCCAGCCCTGCAGAGAGACACTACAAAACAGTTTTCATCCCTATTGCTCTCCCTCCCCATACAAATCCTCCGGCAAGCTCACTTGGCACAGTGGTTTGCAACAAAGGTTGCACTGTGCAGTTACACTGAGTGGCTTAGCTCTCAATCTCTCTACTTACCTTCTCCTAAATACCGAGAAAATCTTAACTTTCCCCCCAACCCTCAAATCTTTTGCAATCTTCCCCACTTTCCAATGATTGTCGAAAATCCACGTTACAGGTTCAGAATGTTCCTAAGCTAGTTCTTTTCATATTTCCAGATATAAGCTATTCAATCCACTCAAACCTCTCCTGTCAGCAGTTGCTGTTTAATGTACTACCTTGCTACCAGTTAAGTAGAAAATATTTTACCGCCACAATATATAGCACTATTTCTTTTAGAACAGTTCCATGCAGAAGTAGCTTTATGGAATATTTGTACCTTCCCAACAGTATAAGCATCTTGTTTTAGAGCATTACACCTACGTCATTGCTATCGTTAATCTATTCCTTACACATACGCTCACATAATTTTTATTCCTATTGTCATAAGTTACAGCAGTAAGTACAAGTTTCCAATACAGACTGCCAGCTCTTCTTTAAACTCCCAAACTCTCCATTTGCTAAAACACATACTAGCCTTATTTTCACTTGCCTTCTTGAATGGAAGATATTTTAAAACTAAAGTCTTCTCTTCTGATTTCTGCATTGTATTTGCATCTGTTTACAAATAGCCTTCAGAAACAGCAGTTACTGTTTAAAACTGACGACTCAGCAAGTAGTTATGGGGAAAGGCAAACATCAGCTCAGAGAACTGAAAGTATTACACTTCATGCATTTTTATAAAATCACACCTTCAACTGAGAACATATCAGCAGTTTGTATTAGCAGCATCCATTGTGATACAGAGCAAAAATGGGCTAATCCAAGCCATTGGTGAACTTTACATTCCCTCCTACATTCTCCATTTAATGTCTTTAACATTAAAACTTATAAAATAAAACAAGTTTTGGCTCACGTAGAAAAATGTAAGTTCAAAGGCTTAGAAGCAAATCTATCCATAACTTGGACAGATTCTTGGATGGGAGCAGAGAGGTTTTCTTCTAGTCCTCCCAAGCTCGCCTATCTGCAATGCCTTCTGAAACACTGACCGATTCAGCACACTTGCTCCAGTTATCTACCCCACTTATCCAGGACACTCTGTTAAACACCCTGCAAGCTTGCCTTGAGACAGCTGTTCACTGCAGAAGGGCTCCCTGCTCTTCCCAGGGGCCCATCCTCCCTGTATGGATTCGTGCTGTAAGGATCCTGGCTCATGAGGTATCCTTTCAGGCTGCCCACCCCCTATTCCAGACCGTTCTTTCAAAATAGGCATGCTCCATGGCTCTCAAGAAATGACTGGGCTCCTCTGCCTCAACCTTCTCTGAAGTTTCATGCAGAACACAGTGACCAGGACAAAGTAAAAGCACGCGTTCATCCCTACTGCTGCACCAACACAGCCGCCTTCAACGTGACACACAAAATGCACAGGGCCTGTGCAGTAAGCGGTAGAGTCAAAATTTGTATCACCCAGAACTACTACAGCAGGAAGGAATGCACGCATGCACAGCGGAAGAGAGTGCGGGTAAAGGGGGAATGGCCACAGGTAGGAACAGCTCCAGCCAAAGTGTAGGAAGTTCTCCAAGACTCGAGCCTCATCCCTGCCAAGGCCCTCACTGCAGCATCTCGCTGCCTCTTCCCGCCACATGATCCAATGAAACAAAGCTTCCTGAACCACCAGGTCTCTCTTACATGACGGTGTCCATGACAGTGCTCCCTCATACCAGCATCACTGCAGAACATGGCGGGGGGTTAAATATTTGAGTTGCTGGCAGGGGAGCAACTGAGCTGTTCTTCATCTGCTCTCTAGTCTATTAGGAGCAATTGTTCTGTGGGTTTTTTTCAGTCGTATTTTTGTTTTAACATTGCCACTTCATAGAAAGAAAAAACAACCCCCAAACTGTATGACTGACTGTACATTTTGACAGTTTGAACTGAGTTATGATGTTAATGGACAGACTGCAATACTGCAAATCGGCTCCTAGGAGCTGGGTTACCAGTCCCTGGGTGATGGTGGTCTGTCGGTCCTTCGAAAGCATCCACTGAGTAACACTGCCTACACTGTGTTTCACTCCAGCAAGATATCCTTCATCTCCTTTGAGAAAACCTCCCAGTAGCTGCTATTGAGCCTCTAACAGAGACAGAAAAGTCCTAATAAAATAGGTCTACGTTAGAGCAATGCAAATTCAACACATGAGCCTAGAAGAGGAAAAAAAAAAAACAAAAAACCAAACCAACCATACGGGCAGGTTTATCAGAGCAGCCAGAGGGAAAAAATTCAGCTGCGCACACCAGGGCTAGACAGTACTTCAGTAACATTATAGAGCCAAAGATAAACCTAAATAAGAACAGGAAATGCAAATACAAGAGTAATCTACTCAGTATATTATCTAATCAAGAACTTTGTTTTGTAGGTATAAATGCACCACCATCATTCTGTATATCACTGCACTAGAAATATCACCAAGTACTCAAAATATATAAAACATACACTAAACATAACCAGCTGAAATTTTGGCATATATTAGTTGGGTTCTCCAAAGCATAAAATTTCTAACCTGTACATCTTGCTAGGTAGCGCCATAAAATGTACTTGCCCTGTGCAGGTAACTGTCTTTCAGGACATAACCCAACTGGGCAGGATGTTAAAGATCAATATAAAATAAAGGTACCGGAGACAAGTATGTGTTATTGCAACTAACCAGACAATTTATTATAAAATACTCTGCAACACAGAGAAACAAAGAACAGTTCTTCAGAAACAACATACTGAAACAAGAAAATAGATCTGTTCACACAGAACACAGTTTAATGATGCCTTCCTCAAGAAGATGGGAATTACTGAACAAAACCAAACTGATTACTTCAAATAGCCTGTGAATTTACAGGCAAACAGAAACAAGAAACAAATTGTCCACTCTTTTTAAGTCCTTGTATCCGGGAAACAAACATGGAAACCTTTCGAGCGAAGTTGCTTTTGGTCCACTCCACCAAAATAAACCACAGAGAAAAGTCATCTAAAGACATAGCATTTATTTTCAAACCTGGAAAAATTAGTGTGCACTCAGGCGTTGCTGCAAGCCTTTGATAGGGGAAGGAAACGTTTACTTCCAAAATTAACTTCAACCAGTTAGTCCAGGATAGCTTTGAAATCCTGACAAAGAGACGGTTCCGTCACTGTCTTCAGTAGTGCCATAGTATCCTTTGGGATCTTCCTGAATAGCTGCATCTTACCTACCAAAATATCAGAAACAATTCATTACTACTGCAAGTAACTAACAATTCTGTTTTAGGGAAAATGCTAATAAAGTAATGAAATCAATACTAGCTGAATCAAATTAAAAGGTTGGAACAACTGGTATATGGGGATAAGAAATGTTTAAATAAAATATGCTACTATTCTTTTGCATGTAAATTAGGCTAATAAATAAAAAGGTTAAAAATCATACGTTAAAATATTAACAAACTAAGAAAACCAAGGAGCAAATTCCTCCTACTATGTCCTTGTAACACTTCTTTGTTTGGATTTAAGAATTTTAAAATCTTTTTGAAAAGTATAAGGCAAATTATTTAATAACTATACCCACCAAAAAAAAGGCCTTCTGTCAAACCACAGCTACTTTCAAAGACCTCATTTTAAACAGCTAAGGACAGGTTCTTATCTGGTTGCTAACGTTTACTTATAGCAGGAAGGTATTCCCAAACTGTTTCTTTTCCCCTGTACTTTCAGATATGACGTCAAAGTAGCCCATGCTTGGAACTGACATATACAAAAAGAGTAAAAAAAAAAAAAAATCATGTGGAAAATGCACCTTTTGCTATTCACCAGCAACAGCAATTCTCTCCACCGTGTTTCCTTGTCAGAAAAGAGAGGCTAACTGGAAAGCCACCCTTAAGGTGGAAAATTCTGGAGACTAAATGAGGCTCTTAAATCAGGAATGAAATTTTTATAAGAGGACCTGGCAGTTTTGAAACACAGAAAGTCACTGAGTGTATCATCAACAGAATTATTGACAATAGAGGACTTTTTAAAGATTAGGAAGAACATGTAAAATCCTAGCAACAGTTTAAGTCCGTTACCTAAACGGAGTTGGCAAAATTGTCAATGGTGCAGAAAGGCAGAAGTGCTCAATAAACATTTGTTCTGTATTTGGAAAGGAGACAGATGATGTATTTATATCTTATCATGATAAGGAAAGACTCTTGCTCCTTTCCCCACCGGTAATAATAGGAGGGCTGTTAAACAGTAACTATGTTTTAAATACTTAACTCTGAAGAATGACGACAACTCATACTGACAAGCCCCTGATGTTGATATTTAACGGCTTTTGGAATAGTGGGAAGAACCTCCTCCCCAAAACCCATGAGCTTGATAGCGATTCCCATGGAGAGTAATGGAAAGGCATGTGCAGGGACACAAAAACAACAAAATTAAGTTTATATCAATTCCTGTCAACAACATGATCTTACAGGGGGAATAGGTTTTATATGGCCGATACAAACTCCAAAATGACAACAAAAAGTGTAGTGGTTAAGTCAACACAGGCACTATTACCAGCCTTGGTTACTTCTGTGCTACAGACCGCCGTGCCTCATAGAGATACTGAGTTAACTTTACAGGAACACACCTGAGAACCAGTGACTTTCCTGTCACAGCCACTCTGACATCCACACGTTACCTGATTTCCAGAAGTAAGGCAAAACTTAAAATATAGGGTTTAAAATCAGCTCCAGTATCTCTGCATAATGCTCAGCTCTGTAGTAACCTTCTCTACAGCATGAAGTTCTGATTACAATAACGTTACCCAGGAATAAGTACCTAGGCCAAACAAAACTAATTTATAAGACTGAATAGAAAACTACCTATCGATGTGTCTTTAAATGGATTTTAGTGCATTCCTGCAGGATTGGGAGACTTAGTATCTTACTAAATTTGGAAGAAAATACAAATACAAACATCACGTACAATCAGGTGACTGAAAAACAGCCTTTATCTATGATCAGAGATCTTGGAGACACGGAGATAATGATGCATGTTCATACCAAGGGTATGCATGACTTACCACTACAGATCACAAGATGTCTTTGTACAGCTTTACAGTACCAGCACACTGATGCCCCACCTTCCCTCCTGCTCAGCCCCTAGGTGGGGCATCTGGTGCCTTCTCAGTTCCTTCTCAAAAGCAGTTTGAAATGATTTTTAAAACCTCAACCAACTTTTAAAGGAAAGAGAAGGGCAGGTGGGAGCAAATATACATGCCATCAAAGCACGTCTCAAAATTACAGTCATTAGTAAGTATTCAAGTTGCACGACAAGCTGACCCCAAACAGCTACTGTCCTTCCAAATTACCTAGTAGGTGTTTTGGAAGCTTTTAATAAAAACAGCAACTACAGAAGTGCTCCACCAAGTATTGTATCAACCCTTGCAGCACAGGTGGAACATGGCTACTGGAAGTACGGGTAAGATTTCAAGGGCTGTACGAAAATGGAGATCTTGGAGATGGCATTCAAGTTACTTGGGCCCCAGTGATCTGTTGACCAATCACAGCAAAAGCTTCCCTCTTAAAAGTTCCACAGTAAAAACAAGTCACAGCCTGCTAATTTTTTAGGCAGTCATGAAGCAAAAATCTCTGAACCCTTGATCTTTCAGCAGCATACTTGAAGTCTCAGGTATTTCCAAAAGAAACAGGGCCTTGCAGATAAAATGAGAGAGCCGTTTTGACATTATGGACATGAAGAATGGACTCTGCCTCAGAGAAGGTAAGATTTATGAAAGAATAGCTGGAAATTACTCTTCTCAAGAGAACGTCACCACTAATTTTCTACTTGCCTTTGGACTTTTCCTGCTCCACCCCCACAATACTCAGCAAGTACAACATTAATAGTTCTCCCCAGGAATTTAGGAAGCAAGGTTATTCCTTTTCTGCAAGGAGAATTCTCACTGCCAGGGAAGCAGTCAGCTTTCCCTTCTTGGGTTAGAAACCGTGATTACAGAGTTTGTCCTGGACCACATGCAAGTTTCGGGTCAGCATTGTGGTTAGGCAAGGAGCTGTACAGGTACAGCAGAAGGAACCTAACAACAGTCATTATTCAAACTAGGAAAATTCCACCTCTACTTCCCAGCCCATTTTCCCTGGTACCTGTGGTGGTGTGATTTTATGGACAGCAGAGACCCCTTTTATGGCAGATGCCCACACCCGTGGAAGATGAGATTCTGCTGAGCAATAAGCTGCCTGGGGATGCACCTCCACCCTAAACAAACTGTCAGATTCAACAGCAAAGCATGTACAAAGGAGGACAGGGGAGCTTTCACTTGGATTGTGGTCTGCCAGTCAAAGATCCCAAGAGTAAAACTTTCAGCAGCAGAGATGAAAACTCAGGTGTGTTCTGTATGGATCTTAAGAGAACTGACGCAGCTCCCAGAGACGCAATTATCCTACAGGATGTGTCTACTGCATTCTCTGCTCAATTCTTCAGTTTCTGTCCTCTGCACGTGAAGCAAGCAGCCATCTCTTCCCTTTCCAGAGGCAGGCCTGCCTCCCCTGGTACTTCCAGAAGGGCTGAACAGAACTGGCTTCTCAGCAGCAGTGAGCAGATATGGTACCTCTGGTTTTGGTGTCAGTAACTGAGAGAAAGAGCTTCTCTGGGAGTGGCCGCTGGAGTTCTGCTCCATACAGAAAGTCCATTGCTGTCAGGAATGCGCCTGGTGCCATACTGACCATCAGTTTGTTACCTGTAAATGTTCAAGTGTCGTCTTGGATACATTCACGCTGCACCACCAAAAGTCAGACTGTGTGCACTCAGGCGTTGCTGCAAGACTTTGATATGGGAAGGAAATACTTACTTCCAAAAGCAGAACTGCTCTCTTTTTGGGGCACTGGGCCTCAGCGCAGGTATCAAGGGAAGCTTGTGATACATTTAAAATCAAATAGGGGTTATTCTGGAACCAGACTGGAGAATTTCTCAGTATTGTATAATAAAACCACCCAAGTAATGATTCATTCAGAGCGTGAATTACAGAGCCAGTGTTGAGAGACTGGCCTTCACTGCAGCTAAGTTCAACACCAGTGCTGACCACTTCAGAAAAACCTACAGCTGTTCACTTTTAGTATCTCAGAACTGAAAATTCTAGTAATTCTGTGGCTGACCTGAGGACAGACCGCACAACTGGTCAAAGAGTGAGCTCGCCAGAGGCCAGGTACACAGGCAGCTTCTTTCACCAAGTAGAAGAGTCAGAGATTTGCCAACACCTCTTAACGCTATTACAATATAGCATGTGCAGCGTAGCAAGTGCTTCTGTTTCAAACTGACCCCAGTGATGCTTTTTTTGGTAAGAGCTTACATTGCAGGAAGAACTTGTTTAGTTGCCATCTAATCTACCTTTTTAAAAATAGAAAACTGAGCATTCATATTTCGTTAAACCTGCTGAGAATGCTTATATAATTAACACGATCTTATTAAGCTTTCTGAACTGTACAAACTTACTGAGTGCCAAGTACCAATAGCTGTCTCTTAAGAACAAGGCTCTAGAACATGCAGTGCTGAAAAACATACCATTTTAATTTGCCTACTTATACTTAGTAAATTTGATTAAAATCAGAAAGCTCATTAATGTACATTTTAGAACAACACTTTACGACAAGAAAACTTAAAAAGATCCATTAGATTCCAAGTTTTATTACAATTAACCATTTTTCAAACTATAAAAATAATCAAATACTTACAGATTTTTAGGGGCTTAAGCAGGCATTTGTAAACAACTTTGTGGTTTGCCAGTTTGACAGTGAAGGCATGGTAGCAGAGCCATTCTGCTGCCTCAGAAGGGAACACGCCAGATGCACCTTTGTTACCTAAAGCAACCCCTAGAGACCGAACAGGAAAATAATCATTGAAAATGATGAGCATGAAGAAGTATGTCTGACCCCTCCTCTCCTTCTATAAAATCACTCCAAGATTTTTTTCCAAAAACCTATGTAGTCAATCAAGTCTCCTATGTCAGCAGAAGACTAAAACTTAAAACTTGAAACATTTTAGTATTTTCAGGAAATTGAGTGTGAGGAAAAAAATGCACTGTGATTCCTATCATGCACTCCATATCTTTCATTCTTGGTCTTTACCTCAAAATGACATGATCTGTCTGCACATTCAAGACATTTTATTTGTCTAAAAAAACCCCAAATCTAAACACGCTACTTCATAGCCATTAACATACTATACCTGCGTTTTTTGCTTTCAGGATAGAATAGCAGCATGATGCAGTTTCAGAGATGATCCTTAGGAAGAAATAAGGATTGTTTCTAACCTGCTGGTTGAATGGAAGTTGGAGAACACAGGCATGGAACCTGTTCACAAAAGCAGCCTATTTAGTCACAAGTCATTTGCAACTTCAAGTGAAACTATGTTTACATACCTTAGGCACTATAAAGCATCTAAAAGCACCCAACAGTCTTGAGCTAAGAGGGTAGATTTAGAATAGATATCAGGAAGAAATTTTTCATGCTGAGGGTGGTGAGACACTGGAACAGGTTGTCCAGGGAAGTTGTGGATGCCCCATCCCTGGGGGTGTTCAAGGCCAGGCTGGATGGGGCTTTGAGCAATCCGGTCTAGTAGGAGGTGTCCTTGTCCATGGCAGGGGGGTTGGAACTAGACGGTCTTTAAGGCCCCTTCCAACCCAAACCATTTTATCATTCAATGATATCAACACTGTTAGCATACGACACCTGGCCTATATATACACATCCCTAGAGTGTCAAACACATATAATGTTTGTTCGTAAATTCTGTCCTGAAAGTTCTGGAACCCCTCTGCCTTGGTAACAGAATTCTCTTCTGAGTACAACTGTCTTCTGTGCAGGAAAAGTTAAACTACACATCTTCACTAATTCCGTATCACAGACCATGCAGCCAGAGACCACCCACATGAGAGAGTGCAAGAAGAAAAAACAAAATAAAACAAAACCCCGTAATAAATTCTGTTCAGGAATTCAGGAAAACACAACTCCAAATGATGCAGTGTTCCACAGACCAGGATCCCCACTCTTCTGTCTATTTGGAAGCCAATTCTATGGAAATTACTTGTACTTTATGCTCCCTTACACCCCTGTTTGGATATATTTTAAAAGCATTGGCTTTTTTTTTTTTTTTTTTTCCTCAGACCCTGGCATTATAATCCTGCTTATGCTGAATATAGTCAACAATTACAATGCTGATTTTTAATTACTCAACAATGTATATACTTGTTTATTAAATTAACCCAGCATAATCGTAATCACTTCAAGAAACTGTGAAATTCTAAAATAATTACAGGATAAACATAATTACCACACTGCATCACAGACCTCTGGCTGAATTAACCTGACATGCTGTTAGCATGGTGGACAGTTTCTAAAGGTACTCTAACCTTCCTTAGAGTGCTACCATAAAAGCAAACAGAAGTAACTAAGTAATCAATGTCCAACATCAGGAAAAAAAACCCGTAAGTCACTCACAACACAAAGTTTAAGAGTTTGACACATCAGTGCTGCACTAGACAAGGCCAATTACACTTCCTGAACACAAGAATGATACAAGGTGAAAGTGGACCAAGCTGAATTTAAGAATAAAACTAAAATGTCACTTCCTAACAAGTGTGAGCCTAGCTAAAGAGCAACACCTGATTTCTGTAAAGAGGAAAGCACCTCTTATACCTTTTTTGTGTTAAAACAATATACAAATAATTACTTGGTGCTGCCGATCATTCAAAGTTTTTGATACACAGAGATTAGTATTTTCTCCCAACTTGCTTATCAATTTTGATTTCTTTCTCTTTATCCTTGTTTAAAACATTCACTTCCTCTGCTGGTCAAGAACAGCTCACAAAACCCAAGATGTTACCAGCTAAGGAGCAATTAAGACATTATCAGCAGCTAAGAAACTGCAATTAACTTGGTAGAATGAAACCTCACTTAAGGCAAAGTTATACAGGTCAAAGTTCTATATGATTTTAATAGATACAAAGTTCTAAATATAAACTGGTTAATGAGTGATAAGGCTTCTCTCGTCATGCTCCTGCAGTCAAACAAACTGCTTTTCTTGAGGTCAGCTGTCAATACCAAGAGACACTGAAAATCCATTTAGTGAAGTGTTGCTTAAACACCCACATCAATATAATCCTGTATCCTGAATCTAATAATATTATGTAAGAACAGTGCTGAAAAAAGAGCAATATGATTTACTACTGATATTTACCACTGCACATTTATTTGGCACACTTTTTCCTAATCCGTAGCTCCTCCATGTGTCAAGAAAGAGTAATGAAATATTCAGAGTTACTGCAGAAAACAGTGACCTACCTGTAAGCCTGAAGTAAAAATATCTTGTAGATGTTAATGAAAACTGTTCTAAGGCTGTTGATCTAGAACAGAACAGAAACAGAGCTATAGGAATATTTTAGTGTCATGAGAGGATTTGTTCAAATTCAACAGCATAAGATGATTTAGAGATCTAGAGAAAAAACATTTTATGCTAAACTTTAAAGATTTCTTTTATGTACTTAACAATGTTGTGAAGGCTCAGCTCTGAAAGGTGCTGAGACCCCACACCTTAGTTTTTGTCAACATTTCCAAGTTATATGGATTACCTCTCAAAATCAACTCTTTATGTTAGAACCCAAAGCAGTTTTAATGTTCTTTATCACTAATCACAGTATTTCCAAACATCCATTTCCATATTCCCACCTGTAAATCAAGAAATAAACAATGGCATTTCAGTTTGAGGACTGTAATCAATTTGTATTTCATGTTTTTCCCGGCTGTTCTACTTGAATTGAAGGAAAGACTTGATCTGATAGAAGTACAGGTATAACTAGAAAAAAAAAAAAAAAAAAAAAAAAAAAAAGCTCTTTCAGCAGCACAAGTCAGAGTAAAAATGTTTAACTATGAAATAATTTAAATCAGTACTTTAAATTGAATTGTTTATTCTTCATTTATACTTGCACAGCATGATCTGGCCAAGAAAGTATTTTCTTGGGGTTTTGGGTTTGTTTTTTCACAAGTAAGTATCACTTTAATTTTAGGGAAATTTCTGATGGCTTAGCCCAATAGAGCATGTGATCTGGTTTTATATATCCCACCTATACTGTAAATCACATTTATTTCATTTAACTGTTCAGACATGAAGCTATCTTACTTCTAATTAGGAAAAAACACTACATCCTGTGAAATGCTCTTATTATTTGTAATTATACTCAACCTCCCCTCCTCCTTGAAAAGTTCACTGAAGTTGCCACTTGTCTTTTTGCAAAAAGAGTAAATCTTGATTTGCTCCTTGTGGCTTCAAAGAATTCACATAGACATAGCCAGGGGGAGGTTCATTAGTACTTCCCCTGTCTTGTTACTTAAATAAGACCACACATACTGATAGTAATGAATCACATCTAGATACGCTACTGAAGACGGAGTTCCCCGTTACCTTGTGGATTTTTCTATGCTGGCAGCAGCAGAATGAGTATGCCTCACAAAACCCAAGGGAATTATTTTCACAACACTCCTTTGAATTAGTGAGATATTACATTATAAAGTCCATTTTACCATTACTACATGAATGGCTTAGTGAAACTGAAAAGAATGAAATTATGCAACTGGACACGAGAGCCACATACTACATTTCAGCAGTGATCTTACTTATGTTTTGAGTCATCTACAATTTTTTCTAGCAGTAACTTTACATTTTTCCAGACTTTTGATAAATATATCAAATGGTATTAAAAGATTCCTCCTTGGTTCCCAGCTCAACAATCAGCATTTTTCTCAAAACGTCAAGTGAACACTGACTAACTGTGATGGCTTTTTGAGAACCATCAGCTGAAGAGTGTACTCATTTTTTGAACAAAACGGGGTTTTTTTGGACAAATGAGATGAGCTACTTAAAAAGGGCAAATTCATTCCAAGACAAACAGTATTTTTTCAGCGAAGCTGTGACTGAATTTAAGTAAGCGTGAAGTTGGCTTTGTCAGGGTGTGCTTTCTTTAAAACTATTAACATTTATTAAACATACTGATGTTAGCTAGTCCTCATTATCGGCAGGCCACATCAGCATTCTCACGATCCTGCCAAAGGCAGCGTAACCATCAGTGCTAGGAAAACCTATAATCACTCTTCTGTTTGTGCCCTTGAAAGCTTCTCTCCCTCCCTCAATCTGGTGACATAAAGTCTTCTAAAATAAAGGCATTTTTTCAAGAGCAAGAAGCTGTTCACACTAAGATACCTCACTCAGAATAAAGATCATGTAAGTACTTGCTTTCTAGACATGGTACACGCATTTGCCACCTAGAGGCAAAACGTAATCAGCATTTCTAGCAACACAAGAATAAATCTGCATTACTACCCTCTATAGCATCTGATTCCTAATTTTGAAGTTGCCAGTGATTTAAATTCCTACTGTTATTACCTTTTATCTTTATTGCAACTTGCCGAACAGCAAGGCCATGAAGAAAAGGTTTAATTTTGCACTACGGAGAAGTAACTAACAAGGCTTTTGCATGATTGCTTGGATGTTACCTTGCTTTTGTTCACCACTATGGATTCCAACATTTTAAAGTAGTTTTGTTTTGAAATACATCTCCAGTTTTAAATGAAGAAGGTTACACATTTAAGAACAATGCATTCTGTGTATAGTTAACATCATCCAGCTGGGAAAGAGAAATTTTATTCAAGTACAAATTTGCTTCCAAACTCTTCATGCTTTTATGGAGCTTGAACTGATAAAACTGATTTCAAATTAACATGAAATAAATAAAAGACAGCTATCAAAAATTCCCGAGCCAATTAAAAGTATCCTGCTTAACAAAAAAACAAAAAAAACCACAAACCAAAAAAAACGCAAACACACTATACAAAGAAAAACTAACTTCTTTACCTGCTCCCAATCTCCAGGATGTTGTTATGTATCATTTGAAGAAAAAAAGTAAACAGGCTGGAACTTGTCTCATTAAAAGTTAAACTCTAGAAATGGGACAAAACAAAACAAGATTTGTACTTTAGAAATGTACTGAAAGTAAAAATATAGAATAAATTTACAAGATACACAGAAACCTTTATGAAAAGTTACACTGTAGTAGTTCAAACCCCTAAGGTAAGAGACAAAACCCCTAACACCAAGATCCAAATATACACACTAAAAAGCTCCTCACATCCAACAAGTGAACGGTGCAGGGGTTTTTTTTGTTTTGCTTCAGAAGAAAAGCACTTTTGATTGCTGTTACATGGGAAAATAGTCAAATATAGAATCTAAAACCACATTTTTAAGTGCTGGTATATTATATTGGACTATTACAATGTAGGAGACCTCGCTCTTTCAGCCACTTTCTATCCTGCAGGACAATTTCTGTAACTGTCACATTCTTTATAATTCCACAAGCATAGATACACTCACTTCCACTTCTGTTGCAAAACCCATTCTTTGCCATATATTACCAATGACTCCATCCATGACTGTTCATCCAATATTTATGAAGCTTTTTGTTCTAAAAATTGTGTAATAAAAAATTAATTTAGAGCAGTTAAAATCTGTTTAACAATGACTTCATGAGAACTAAAGCAAGATTACTTCTTGTTTGCATACATTAGGCATCAGGCAAATGCACCCAGTTTTTGATAGAGCCCTGCGAGATGATGGTTATTTGTACTGAAAAGCCAACAGGATGCACCTGTGGTACCGACACCCAGGCTGACATGGTATTTTTCTCAGAATACTTTTTTTTTTTTAAAAAAAGTAACGTCACACACAAACAAATTATGTTCAAACGCAAAATCTTTTCAAACAGAATGTTTATGTTCATGTTCACACTGTTCATGTGATATCTAGCATAGTTATCTAAGTCAGAAGTCCACTGGAAAAAAGAACAAAACAAAAGCTACATACACATCATCATAGATCCAGCTAGTTTTCATTTTCATCTGTGTACTCATTAGGCTCTCTGCACTTTGTAGGATCCTGGAATTGTGCACCACCCACACTGTATATTCTACTCCTATGTCCACAGATATACAAGATCATTTTACTTGTATGTTAGAAGCATAAATTACCCTATGTAAAAATTTTCCACTGGCAAGTTTAGGGAAAAAAAAAAGTTTTAAAGAGGAAGTAGCGTGTGAGAATATATCTGTCTGGTCAGCTGACGCTCAGGAATCTTGTAGGTTGTTATCATGGAACACCATGATGCCTAGCAATAAAATGTATTAAGAAACTGATTGAGCGTATAATCTACCTCTATGCCTTTATCTGTCATGCTCCTTGCACTGAAGGAAGTCGTGAGAACAAACATTTGGAATTAGTGCCGTTCTCTGCAGGACAAGAATTAAAACCAGAGAAGGATGCTTGCTTCTTGTAACAAAGTATCAGTTGGAGTATATTTGTGTATCATTTTTAACCGTACTTTTATTCACTGAAAGCGAGAAATCTCTTTAAACAAAAAATACAAGAGTTGATCTTGTTTTGTGCTGCATTTTAACTCTGCTAAAGAAGAGTTCACTCTTATCAACCTTGGCAGATAATCCATAAAACAAACTTTTTTTTTTAAAAAAAAAAAGAAAAAAAAGTAATTTTTCTATTCTGTGCAGTTTACTATTCAAGATGCCAGATCTATTTCCTTAGCTACTCAGCTTAGAATACATTTTGCTCATTCTTACTTCTATACATTTTGGAGACAGCAACTGTTGAAGACCTTCTTTACCAGATAGTTACTTTCTCACTTGAGAACTCTTACAACAAATAATGGAATTAGGAAAGGAAAAAGAGAACACTGGTTAAAACGAAAGTGTGAGACAATGAGAAAATCTGGGAAAGGTCTAGAAGGATATTCTGTCAGATTTCTTCCCCAGTGCACTCCCTTCTACTGAACACTGACAGCCTGTTATAAACATCAAAGAAGAGAGACAAAAGCCTTGCTATGGAAGGTGCTGGGTAACTGGAAGAGAGATGGTGTCACCATGTAATATGTACATTTAATTAAAAATCCCAGTCTCTCTCCAGTTCTCCTCTGTAGCTTTCTTATTCAGTTGAAAAGAAGTCTCCCAATACTTACCTGTTCAACTATTATTGCATTTTGCAATGAGGCATTTTCCTGAAGATGGGACACAAACTGCTTCATGTCTGGCATAAAATCCTTGAAAGTAGAAACCTATATATTGAGTGTAAAGAAATAAATGACAAAAGCAACAGAAAATTCAGTACCAGACTCTTTTATTCAGTGAAGGTCAAAGGGCCAGCCGTATTGCATTATTTTAATCCAACAACTCTGCTATTGTTAAAATATCTCCCTCACATATATCTATTTCCACAACAAATTCATCTTTATTCTTACTAATGTTGAATAAAAAGTGTCAAAAGTAAGGAGTAAAAAGAAGCTTTCCTGCCTCTGGAAAAGATCCAACACTATTAAAAAAAAAAAGGTTTATGAAGTAATTGCCCAATTCAAATTGTGACTAAAAAAAAGCTATAAAGAAAAATATTCCTTCGACCGAAATGTATCTACAGCAGCAAACAGAAGAAAACAGCAAGTCATACATGTCTCCTATAGAACCTCCTGGCTTTTCCACTTGTAGTAACCATAATCACGGCATAGCGCCGTATGCAGTAGACAGTTCTTTTCTCAGGGTTTAAGATTCGTGAAATCACTTCCACAAGTTTATTGTGAGGAATGGTATCATAAGCCCTGGACACATCAGCCTGAAATAGAAGAAATATCTTCCATTATGTATTTGTCAGTATCACTGTAAACATTGTGATAGGATGAAAAAAACTATTGTTGTAGTATGTAAACAAGGCTGAAGGGTAAATCATATAGGATTGAAATTACTGCATCATTCAGTCCAAATTTGAGACAAAAACTCATTGGTTATCTGCAAAACCTTTCCTCACTCATGAATGAATTTTCCCTTACAATGACCAAACCATCAGTTTTAGCATAATTCTCGTTATTAACAGAAGATGATACCATATGCAACCTTAAATCTAACACTGAACCTTCAATCACTTAACTAAAGTTTACTGCTGACATTTTTATATGTTTAAATATTTTAAGAAACCTCCCTTGCTATATGATCACAGAAGTGGCTTTTGGAAAGCTGCAAACCCAGAGGTTTTACCTTTCCTAAACCTCAAACTGCAATTTTAACTCTGCTTTTACTTGTCATAGTCAAAATTTGAAGCATTCTGAAGAAGCAACAATCTTAGGAAAACTATGTCAATGACACGATTCTTCGGCTTGAAAGGTAACAATACAATCACTGAAAGTAATTTCAGGACAGGATGACAACTGATACATGAAAGCACAAGAGAGGAGCCCCACTATAAAATATATATATATATATATAAAACCAGTGTAATTTACATACATCTGTATAAATCATGCCAATTCAAAGCTATGAATTGAGCTCAAAGGTTGCCTCCTAAACATAACTGAAAAACAAGTGTTAAGAATAAACTCCTTTAAATAGTGGGATACGACAACCACTCATTTTTTTCAAGTGGGAGAAGAAACTTGTTGGAGAGACACTGGAGTTCAACTATTCATTTTCAACAGAAACTAATGATGCTGAGATAGAAGAGACCTATTTTTAAAAAGAAATTTATCCAAATGCACGTAGGAAGTTTTTCCTTGGCTTTTTTGGGAAGACGGTCCTAAAAGCATATCTGAGTTTACATTTTTGTCCCATTTTTACACCCAAGTAAATGTAACTGCAAAAATCCAGTGCATGTGCAGAAGCAAGAGCTGCTACATGACAGAAAGATGGACAGAAAAATATCCAAGTAAAGGAAGATACCGCCCCCCGTCAAAATACAACCAACACCCTGCCCCCAAAAAAACCAAACAGAGTCTGTGTTAGGTATGCACAAAAGTTTATTTTGAAAAAGAAATAATTATGCACTCAGCTCACAACTATTACAGCTATAAAAGTAGCTGCATAAGTTGACTTTGAAAAGTTAGTCTGAATATCTAATTAAAAAGACATACCTTTACATAGTAGAAATGAGGAATTTCACCATCTGATTCAAGAACCTTTGTAACAAACTTCTTCCACGTCTTGTAGATATCATCTTTCCCAAACACTGAAGAGCCGATAAAACCAGTGTTTATAGTGCGTTCATAATTTAACACACTAAATAGATTTTTTAGTCGAGTGTTGTAGTGATGCATCTAAAAAGAGAACAAAGAGAATCACCTTAAAGTACGTTGAAGCATGTTAAATTCTGTGCAATACACAGATTTCACATTTAGATGAAATATGAGAATAAATTTCAGTATTTACTATATTATTTTGGTCAACTGCAGTTTTCAGCTGCAGTAACTACTTGGAAGTGACAAAACAGCCTCAGTTGGGTTTTTTTTGGTACACTTAAATCCTATGGAAAATGTGTTTTTTCTGTACTTGACTCTTGGAAATCAAGGTGTAATAGTTAAGAAGATGAACTCCAGCAAATAAAACCACCACCAATTAGAAGGTAACTTCTTTAATATCATTCATTCTCTCTGCTGGAGATTACCACCACAACAAGGCCAGCAAAGAGAACGCGTGCCCTGACACTCTAGGCTAACTCCAGCTGCACCATCAGTTCAGCCTCTGGAGGTACTTTATGCAAGTACGTTAGCAAGGATTTAACTCTCAGGTATGGGAATAGTAAAATACATCAGAGTGGCAGTGAAGTCGTGCAGGTTGATTAGGTTCGTAAATACCTTAAGAGAAAAAAAAAATATTGACAGACATGGCAACAAAGGAATGTTGAAAGGGCAAGCCATACCACTGAGGAAAATAAACAAACTGCACATGTAGCATACTCAGGAATCGGTTTAGAATTCCAGATAAATCCTCCAAAAGGTATACACAGAACATAAAAGGTTTCTTACTCTCAATGGTAGTATTGTGATCATGAAATCGATATACCGAAACTACTAATTATGGAAGTATTCCAATTAATCTGAAAACATTTATTCTTGCACTGAAAAAAAACCCCAACAATTACAGCTGCACTGAAAAGCTGGCAAAACTAAAGCACACCAAAAATGTTTAATGTACTACTGCCACTGCTTCCGAAACAACTTGGTCAAACTTCACTGTTTTACATAAGGTAAGTAATTATGTTCATTCACTGGCTGATCTTGCAAAATGTTTTTGACTAGTTTATAAAACAAAGATTTCTGAAAATTAAGACACTTCCCTGAATTACTGCAGCAGTATTTTTTCTATTATAGGCCAAGTTCCTAAGAAAAACAGTCAAAAGGATACAGATGTAGCTCAAAGGTAAACAGAAGCAGCAAGATCAAAGTAATCATCAGTAGAAAAGTTCTTTCTTTTGTTCTTAATGAGCCTATCCCAGGATGGTTGCTTTTTCACAAAAAGCACACCTTCACCTTTTCACAAAGCTGATGGCCATATGGGTGTTAGCAAGTGAGACAGTAAAAGAAAATTGAGACTGGTTGCAAACACAGTTTGAACCAGACCTGAGAGACCTGGAGTTGCAGTATTCACCATAGCTCCTCGTTTTCATGTTAGAATGAATTCCCTTGAGCCTCTTAATTCCTCAGAACAGGTCCAATCCACAGAGTTGTTAACATTTTTGCAAAACCTAAAGATCTGCTGTAATCTTGGTAGAATGCAGTAAAAGACTATAAACTCTCAGACAAATCAGATCTTTCAGAACCCTACTGCCTCCCACGGCTTTGAGCTTCCCATTAAAAATAAAAAATTTAAAAAAAAAACCAAAGAAAATCTACAGTGATTTGAGGATAAATTCACAGAACCGAACTCATTCCACCATGTATTTTGCAGCAAAGTTTGGGAGTTGCCCAAGAATCAGAAGTTGGTTTGCTGGATATCTGGGAGACTATCTCTGGCAATTCATCTGGATATATTCCAGCGCTGAGCTACAGTAGCTGGCCAAGACTACCCCTGCAATTCCAAATTGGCTTCCAAATTTCAAAACCTGAAATATTGTCAGACAGAAAGAACTGGAAGGTCATCTTCCTTCTACAATTTAAATGCTAGGAGGAAAGTGGAGAGCAGAGACAAGCTGGATATGGTACAGGATGAAAAACTGTAACAGAGTGCAGGATAAAATGTCATGACAGAAACAAACTGAGTAGCCGTGCAAGTTCCGGGGGGCGGGGGGGAAAGAAAGACTACATCACTTCCACTAGGTTGGAATCCTGAATTCATGAATAAGATGATCATTTTGCACTAGACACTTCTCCCTGCCTGAGAGAAAAGGTAACACTACCACCAACTTCTCTTCATGGATTTATGAAAATCATTAGCTATGCTTTGTGATTAGTTGAGACAGACGAGGTCTGTCTAACAGCTGAAGACCTTAGTGTCCTCAGTTGTTTATCAGCACTCTCCAACTGGAGTCTATTGTTTGCACTCTTCAGCAGATACAGATATTCCCTCTCAGCTCCAGAGCAGCCAGGTTAGCTAAAACCAGCTGACCATCTACCATGGCTGACTTCACCTTCTTCAGTATATTCATTTATGCCATTCCTTTATGCCAGATCTGTTACAGGAGCAATAACATCTTTAAAGCACTGCAGCTATTTCCAAATTAAGCACGTGCCTACTCTGAAATCTGACAGTCTGACTGTCACAGAAAGACTATGACGAAATAACACTTGAGAACAGCTTTTAGTTGATGCCCTGTAAATCTGGTCTGGGATCACGTACTGAACAATAAGTACTAAGAAGCCATTGACCTCTCACCCATTTGGAGAACATTTAATTTTGTGCATTAAACAGGACTCAGTGTTAAGGAAAAACAATTAAAGCAGTCATGCAAGATAGTGCAACTGGGTTCCCACTATGTCTTGTGGTTTACTGGCCTGTTAAATAGATCATTCTGTGCACTGTGTGTGCTGTCTCTGTTCCCACACTGAAGTAATTCCCAGCTTCCTTCCTATCTCCCTACTATGCTCGATCCAGCTTCCTTGCCCTTCTTAGACCTCCTCCTGTGACACACCCAATTCACCACTGTTCAGCCCCCAGGGCTGACCTGGCACAACAGCCAAGTCGCTGATCAATGTGCACAATCAGCATTCAGGTAAATCGCAACAGGCTGCGCTCATCCGTCCCTCACCCTCTGGTGTGCCAAACAAATATGACATTTTACTTCACAATACTGAATATCTGGTATTTCTGTGCTTCTGCTCCTATAGATGGCCAATGCCCCCCACAACCAGACACAGTTAGCAAGGCTGAGGGAAAGGGATGGAAAGAGAAAAGAATGCATGATTACCTGACAGGCCATGCCATTCTGTTAGAATCATTTCCTTAAGACAGGCTTGCAAACAGAAGTATGCGATTCTGGAATCGGAAGCTAATAGTAATTAGGCACTGGGAAGGAAGAAGCTAAGTTCCAACAGGCAGACCCACTCAGTCATTCTGATTTGAATGTTCCAGTTCACCATGTTAAAACTAGTTTTATATAACATAAAAAACCTCACCCGCTTTATTAGCTGCCTACATCAAACCCACATAAAACAATAAAGAAAAAAACCTTCTTTTCTCTGCTTTCCCTGCTGAATGCTCGTGCTTCAACAACACCGCTCACTTTTACTATGGGTCTTAATCCATTTGCTTTGGGAATGAACCGGAGCTTTGAAGCCACAGGAACATTGGTTTTTTGACGGACAGCTTCAATCTCCTCTGAAGATAAAGCACGTAGATGTACTTTGGCAAAATGGTTCCTAAAACAAAAATACACATTTAATGTAAGCAATAGGAAAGGCAGTAAGTTAAAATATTTAATCTCTTTATAATAATTGAAGCCAAATATTTTTCTAAGAAGATAATTACAAATACTAACCTCTGCATAAAGTGACATGGAAATCTGCATTTCAGAACAATGTCACAGTATCTTAATGACAATGTGATACAATAATAAGAGAGTACACATTGCTGCTTGATGCAAATTAAGATAATTAAAAAAAAATCTTAATTAACACAAAAATTTAAACACAGATTAGCCAAGTACATTTGAACATTATGAAGTATTTTTTATACAAAACAACAGGCAGTTGGCTATTTCTCATTGTTTCAGAAGCTTGAAATACATTAACAAAGTTGAATAGAACCTTCTGAAAACTCTGTTAAGAAAGATCCAGGGAAGGACTTAGATGCTGTAATGGGCTGTTCTACTCCCAACATTTAGGGGTGGACCTACTACTTATTAAAAGTTACAGTGAACTGAGATACTAGGATACATATACAACATAAGGGCGTTTAGGTATCTAGTAACACAATGCAAAAGAACCAATCTGATGAGCAGGCGTCAGCTAAAGTGAACAGCAGAAAATAATGAAGAATGGAAGGCTCCCAAGTCACAGGTTCTGAGCTTCGTAAGTTCATCTTACCAGGAAATATGTTTCCCCCTCAGACACCCCCTCAGATTTACAGTTCAGTGTAGCTTAGTCCAAATCAATACTTTCCCATGCAATGAGGCAGGAAAAGGAGGTGAAACAAAAGCCCTTGCTTCTATTTAAGATGTATTGTTAAAGTGCCCTACCTGCAACGTAAAAGACCTGGCTCAATCTCCTGCACTGCTTGTATTGTTCAGAAGGACAAAATGTGCCATTCCAAAAAGCCCTACAGTGTAGCGGTGAGGATACTCCCCTGGGAAGCGAAGTGAGACAATTCAAATCCCCGCAAAAGAAGGGACACAAATATAAAGTTGCATGCAGATTTTCCACATCCCACACAAACCAACAGGCTGGTTTAGCGAAAGGAGGAACACTATCACAAAAGGCAGTGGACGGATGGTGGAAAACTGGTAAGCATGCTCTAGGAGACACCCGAGAAGCCAAGAAGGCAGCTGGTAAGAGAGGCACACAAATACTTCACTTCTGTATGCCAACACAACTCCCACACAAGCTAATGATCCAGCTGATTGGGACTGTCAGGGTCTGAGTGATGCAGTGCATGACATCTAGAAGGTACAGGGGCACCCAGGGCCAGCAAGCTGAGCTATTACTGACCAAGTATTTGGGGGATTTATATTCAAATTTTGGAATTCAATTCCTGGCACAGATGCTGCCCAAAGTAAAGCAGAAAGGACAGGAGATCCCTTTTCCACAGCTAGAGATCACTATTACTTATTATGACATAAATTCTTTCCTGAACCCACAAAACTTCATCACGTACTATAATATTAGTTAGATCACCAAGACAAAACAAAGACCTCCAGCTCAACAGGAACAACTGAATGATCAAGTCTCGATCCCCTTACAGTTCACATTTAAGACTGGGGGTGTGGGGGGTGGGGTGGTGGTGGAAATCAATCACTGTATAAAAAAATATTACTTCCTTTGAAAGTGAAGAGAAAGGCCAATTATTGGCAGATCATCATTACTGCCTCTGGCCAGCTGTAGAACTGGATATCATTTTGCCTGCAGCAACATTCATTGCTTATTTCATGGCATTTATAGCAGTGCTAATGATTTTGAATGTGCACTAATCTAGCGGCCACTCAACCATCCTGCTCTCATTTGAACACTCACAACGCTGTTGAGCACGGGAACTTTGAGGAGGTTGAGTGGATGGTCCTCCTGTCTTTTGACATCTCACCACATCCTGATGGTGGAGATTCAGAACTCCTGCAGCATTTTCAATCCTCAGCAGCCACTGTGTGTGGCAAGGGAGGGGAGGGTGCAGCTATTAGGAAAACAAGTGCTGTGGCCACAACATGGAGTACATTATTTTTAAAACATAACTTTGCATTCTGAGAGCCATGTAACCTGAAGCAATTGTATCATGAAATACCGAATTTTATCAGTAAGTACTGTTTTTAATTTGGGGCGTGAAGTTTGGTAGAGCTTCAAAAATTAATAGGAAGTTGTCTGTGTGCAATGACCAGCACACTCTCCACTCCACCCTCACAGCAAGACAGACAGATAGATTCAGGTCCCCTCTCAGAACCGTGTTCTGCGTCCTTGAGTGGGATTCTGCACAGGAAAGGACAATCTTTCAGGATGGGGATTTACTCCCTAATGACAATGCAGTGCAAAGGCAAGCTCATTAGTAAAGTCCAGGTCCACTCAGTCCAGTCTGTTCCATCCATTCTCTTCCTCCCAAAGAAGAATGCAAAAGAATTGGAAAGGCACCAGTGGCTACTCTTGGCTGGGAACGCCATCCTGCGAGCCGGCTCAGAGCAATCACCACGAGCAGCTCCAGCTGAGGAGGAGAAGAACCAGGACAACCACAGAACAGCCATTAGGGCAACAACTGAGGCCACCAGATACTCCTCCTCCAGGGAAGATGGAAGCTGCTCAACAGCCTTTGGCACCAATTCACCAACAGTGCCTGAAAACGCTGGCTGGTTAAGAGAGGATAGTGCCTGGAGAGCCTCAAATGGCTGAGGCAGCCCTAAACAGCTGTTTCCCACCATCTCTAGACCCCAATTTCTCTCCTCCCATGTGAAGCAGACAGCTTGCCACCTGTATGAATGCAGTAAACTGGACTAGTAGAAGACCTCACATTACATTGCACACTCAAAAAAGCAATGTTGAAAGCCCTAGCCTTGTGAGCGAAGCTTAAGTGCAGCTGCTAGGATCAGACTGAAAGGCCATATAGCGACGTATCCTGTAGCCAACAGCAAACACCCTGTCCTTACAGCATGCCCTTGGCAAGCATGCAGCAGTGCTTCCTTGGGATGCTTCCCCAGCTTCCAGTAATCTGCAGTTCAGGGAATTCCCGAGGCAAAGGTGAGAAGGGGCTTCCTGCACGGTGGGGAGGTATGTGGGGAGGAAACCAGAAGGAACAGGATCAGCCCAGGTTAGGGTCTTTTGAGTTCAGAGCACCTTGTCCTTACCCACTGGGTTTTTCTAGGAAACTGGGAATAGGACAAAAGGGCTAAACCCAAAAATACTTGTTTTCTTTTAATCATGTACCCCACTAAAAACAGCATTGTATCTATTATGTAGAAGTTAATACTTGATGATACTTTATGCCAAAAAGTAGCCTTTGAAGTACATTAAAACTACATAAAACACTAATTGCAACACTAAGGCTGTTAGTTCGAAGACAAGACAAAGTGAATATGCGGGACTGAAAATTATATTCTGTTACTACTATTCAAATTGCATATTCTGTGCTACAACCGCAAACAGGATTAAGGCCCCATTAAGTGCAAACACACATTCAGAAGAGCTGCACTGGGGACACCAATGCTAGAATCAGGGAGCAATGGGGCAGGAGGGGAAAAATCACACATACAACATTGCAGACCAACAGACCACCGTGACTGCAAAAGGCTCACCATATAAAATGGCTATTAAAACACACAACATCAAGTACGTTCATTTTGCACAGTTCCAAAGCTCCCTCAGACACCAACAACTTATAATGAAAACCCAAAAGATGTGAAATATGGAGATGCGTGCACAATACTGTTCATTAAAATCGCCATCACATCTTTCCTATTTTCTCACTTAATTGCTTAAAATCTGATCTTAAATAATGCCCTAACTTAAATACATGGACGTATTTTTTAAGACCAAAAAAGCAGCACAGAATTCCACAGCTGCACTAAAATAGAATATGCAGCTTTTAAATCCCTCAACCTTCAAAAAAAAAAAACCCCAAAACCATAAGGCTACTGTCTGAATAGAGTATTACAGCATTTCAGTAGAGGTTTTTGTTGTTTTGTTTTTTTTTTTTTTAATTAAAACAATAAAAGCAGATTGAGTATTTTTAAAATTAACTTTCCCAAGGTTAATTTAGGATTCTGTCACTATGTTTCACTCATGGTTAAAAAGTATAAAAATTTGACTTAAATACAGAATCTTCTTCATAATGGATTTTGTTATTGCAAAGGTTTCTCCTTCTCTACCACAGAATTCTAAATTTGCATCAGTTTTCTCACACAAAATATTTCTGAATTTATAAGCTGTGCATACTACAATCACAGGTTGAATTTTCTTTTGGGAAATTAAGCAAATAAAAGGAGGATAAATGGGCAATAAATTAAAGCAAATTATAACTTTACACTACAAAACATGAGATTTCCACATAGTCCATTAAGGTTCGATTAGTTTTCTAATGTTACCTAATTCCAATGTTCTGTAACTTGCCCCAAATAAATTTTCGGTAGTAGAAAAGCATGTTTTTCTGGAACATGGTCTCGGTGATATAGAAAAATGATCTGAGCAACTCAACAACATAGGTATCCATCAGCCAGTACAGGAATTTAGCCAAAAGTTCTTCACGGAAACAATGTTCATAGGCAGGAACAAAGTGATCACCTTCAATAAACAATTCAAAGGTAGTTATAGTAAATATCAACTATTTGTATTAGTAAAGAAACAGAACATACAAACAAAAAAACCACACATAACACTCTTTGCTTAGCTTGAGGTTAATGGAAAGAAAAAAGCAAATACAAACAATTGCACAGATGCCACTCCAAATTTTCACTGGCATTAAATAATGTGACCCAAGCTTAAAGTACAAACATAGAAACTAATTTTCAGTGACAAATTGACATACAGGATACAAATACATGCCATTAGTAGCCCAAAGACTTACTTTATTTACCCAGTGCTGATTGTGCAAGATCTTTAATGCACAAAGGCAAGATTATTGTGAAGGGAAAGGTAAAATAGAAATAAGTCTAATACAATATAAAACTTTTTTAAAAAAAAAAATAAACAAAAGAATGAAAATACTTATGCATGCTGTAAAAATAACACAATTTAACTGGGCTAACTTGGGGATAAGAATGATACTCAGATTTCCCAATTACATGACAATTAATTTCAGGGTTAGGCTTTATTTCAGGTATCTTATATAAAGCTTATTGCTGCCGTTAAAAAAAAAAAAAAAAAAAAAAAACAAAACACCCTAAGTCCGTCAGCACTTACAATATTTACATGGCATAAAAATTATGAACACAGAACACTCCTAGCTACCGTCAAATTTAAGGCCACGTAGATTTGTAGTGATGTCTAAATATGGGTAGGTGAGTAGGGAATAAAACCCCATGCTACAATACTGTATTTTTGCCAACTTCCAATAATATTCTAATTAAATTTAAGAGTAGAATTTAGCAAAATACAACAGGATAATTTGAAGAAATTTACACACATATTAGTTTAGTTGAATAGCACAGATCATGATTATGGCACAGATGTGTTAAAAACAGTTTAATTTTGACACAACAATGCTGAGGCTTAAAACTGAAACTTAGAAAATGAAAATAAGTTGCCAGTTCTCTACCCTGTTTGGTTTTTGTGCACTTCAGGGCGGAGACATTTTCATGTATTTACAGCACCTAAGAAAAGACTACCATAAAGAGATAAAACAGTGTTCACTTCAACAGAAGCCAGGTAACATCAATGAAAAATTCCAATGATTGTTAGAAAATTCTCTAACTGAAGAGTTGCAACATGCAGTTGCAATACACAAATTAAATCAGGATGTTGTTAAGTAGCTGTCCTGGAACCAGATCATTTGTTTTCTAAGTTCTTGACCATAGATGTAAATGATGACTACAATTCAGGGAACTGACAAGAAACCACCACTACTACTTTTGGAGGAGAAAAAAAAACCTAAACATCTACAGTGCAGCAAAGCAATTAAACGTGTGTTTAAACTTCAAGCACAAGGGAGCAGTTTCATGAAAATTAAAATCAAGCGTATGTGTTGCTTTTCCTGGAATACGGCCAGAGAATAAGAGGGTATTACATTTTTTTTAGGACGAGATGTTCCAAATGACTACGAACCAATTGTATATTTTACAATAAAATTTTTTTTTAAATTTAACTCCTCAGCATTTTGAAAACCATGTTCTGAGACACACTTTCTGAATAAAGGATCAATATATTTGCTAGGATTAACAGTTTTTTATGGAATTGTAACTGCCCCTATTTTTGATATCAGTTCTCAAACATCAGACTTTTTCTCCTACATTACAAAGAACCTGTAGCAATTTCAGAACCTTATCACACCTTTTAAAAAGGAATATCATTTTCAGCTCACATTACTGTTGGATCCAAGTACATCACCAGGTAAGAATAAATACTGCAAACATACCAGTTAAGGAAGTGCAATCCAAATTGTACAGACGGAGAATAGAAGCACAGAAAAATGACAACATGCATTAGATCCTACAGCAATCAATCACAGCTTCAGCCTAGATTTAAGTCCTAGGATAGCATCTGAAGAAAGACTTCTTCAAGGAAGCAAGATTTACCTGCCATCATCTGAAGAGAGGACTTAACAGAAGGGATTCATATAGAATTTGGAGCAATCAGCTGACGCCCTCACAACAGCTTTCAGCCAGGGACCACTCTCTCTGGTGACCTCTGCACCACCAACTACCCAGCCTGAAGCAGTGCCCAGTAAGGGTCTCTTGTTCCTAGAAAAGGGCACTAGAATGCTGACATATGGTGGGCAACCCCCATATTGCATTGGTCCCATACATCTTTCTTGCAGAGTTGATTGTGAAAGAGGCAGAGGGGTGGGAAACACACTGTGGGATGAAGGTTCACTCCCATAGCAGAGGAACACATGCCACTACAAGTGTCTTGATTTGCCTTTAGATCTTTCTGAAGGCTTACAGTAACCAGCAGGCAGACTGCATTTGCTCCTTATGTGCTTGGGTCATACTTCGATGAGTTTTCAGAGTTACTGCAATTTGCAGGGTAGGGGTGGAAGGGAAAGAGTTTTGTTGAAAGGACCAGGTTCTGAATTCATGTCTCTGAAAATGTCATCCTATTAAACCACAAAAGGAGTGAAGGAAAACAATGAAAACTTAAGATTTGGAAGGAAGACAGGATTACGTACTCTTCCACCATCAAACACTACTAGGTTTGCTCTAGGTTATTACCAACGAACGCAACAACCCTGACTCAATACCCTCCCCTTCCCACCTTAAACATGAACACCAGTCATCTGACACCCCCACCACTTAGTTCTTTAATATAAGTACCTTTGACTAGACGAAGCCACATGCAGTCATTCACTCTCATCTTCCACATCAACTCCTGCAATGAAAGCTTAGCAAACTTCCCCATGGAAATGAACACTTTCACGTTCTTTAAGAACCGGCACTTGTTATGGTTTGAACCCCAAAGCTCAGCGGGGATGACCTGCTCCAGGCACTCCCTCACAAAGATGTACACCTGCCAGTGGCTGCTGTGCTGCTTGAGAAGCTCCCCGAGGGCTGAAGCACACACCTCTCCCACGTTTTGCTCCTCACTCTGCGACTCCCCACGCACAGATTTTGCAAGAGGAGGAGTGCGTAAGTTGTCTGGCACATCAGTGTGACCTGATTCACATTTGCTGCTTGTCACACACTTAGTAGGCTCTTTCCCAAACTGTTCTGCTTGCTTGTGAACCTCTGCTTCCCCAGGCAAGGCTGCCTGACTAGGCAGCTCAGCTTTTCTCACACTGGTTTCAGATATCCAAACAGGGCAATTTTTTTTCAAGAGAACCAAGTAAGGGCACCTTCCATGGTTCTCTAACAGCTTCTGAAATGTCTGTCTCATTTGCCAGTAGCGTTTGGGCAACCTCTTCTTTCTCCAGTTGTTATGTGGCAGACTTTGGTTGTGCTTTTGCTCCAACAGATTTTGGCTTAAGAATATAGTTTCTATAAGCCGTCTTCCACCTGTCTGACAGCCCTCCAAACGATTCAATAAAAACGATTTAGGAAAACATTCTTGAAAACTGCGAGAATACAGAAGAAACTTCCTGTCAATGTATACTGCAGAACGCAAGAGTGTATTTGGTAACTTCTTTGCCAAATGAGCTAGGGGACTTTCCCGCCTTCTGCAAATTGAAGAAATACCCTCCGTGGGTTTGATTTCTACAGAATCCAACTGAGATTTGTACATATGCATCTCTACTCCTTTCCTATGGGATTCTGCTTGCATTTCAACGCTGGACTTTAAAGGTTTGTTACTCTGAACTCCTTGTAAAAAAGAGCTTTCACCTGCCACAAGCTTCTTCCCATCACGAGACATGTGAACTAAAGAAGGACCAGACATATCACTGTTACTTCTTTGAGAAATGTGCGTTTTTTTAATAAGACTTACAGAATGTGATGCTACATACCCAGTTCCACATCTCTTGGAACTACTTTGGTTTACATCAGGAGCGAGATTACAAGCATTTTCCTCTCTCACTTTCTCCTCTACTTTTGCTCTCTTAGCTGGAATTTCAAGTTGCGCCCTATCAAGCTTCCTTTTTAAAGATGGTGCCGTAGCCAAAAAATACAAATTGGAGCTACTCTGTTCTTCCAGATGTTCACTAACCATTCTGATCTGTTTGCTTGCTTTAGAAACAGCTTTTGCAGAATACTGGTAACTGGACACTACGCTTTGTATCTTGCTATTTTTTTTATTTCCCATGCTGGAGACATTAGCTTCAAGTCTTTGTCTGCATTTCCACCAATGCGACTTTGAAAGATACTGTCTATGAAACATAAGCCTTTTTTGCATATAGTCAAGCAAGCTACTACGTTTATGCTTTGAAAACTTTTGTTTAACAAACACTGGGGATGAGTCTACATTATGTGAAATAAGTTCATAAACTGGTTGCCCACAAACTTGATAACAATTACTAGGGGGAACCAGCATAAAGATTGCACAGTGTTCCAATAAATACATCATCACATCATCCCCTATCCTGCTCAGCAGTGTTTCCCAGAGGCCACTGATACGAATAGTTTCGGTTGCAGTATTGGGTAGGTAGCTGTATATATTTGAAGACGGCATGATTTGGAAGTGAGAACTGTTTTCATCCAGTAAGGAGTATCCATATGCGAGGACATTCTTCTTTCTTTTTTCACACAGTCTCTGAACGACTCTCGTGATGACTTCACTCTGACTAGATAACTGAAGAAAGAAAGAAGAAAATTAGCTTTTATCACCAACTCTTGCAGAAATCACAATACATGCTTTAAATAAACAGACATGCAAGATGCATAGTCCTAGACACCAGCTTTAGATCAAAGCCTTTCAAAGCAATATTAATGATTTACAAGCGCCATACCCAAAAAGAAAGGTTTTCAAGCGTACCACAAGATGCTTACACGCAGCAACCCGGGCCTACGGCTTTAAGGAAGTCTTTTTAACGTCTGCCCTTTTGATCTCGGTTTTCATGCCCAGGTAACACCCTACACTACTCCCCACAACTCCCTCAGCAACCTTGACTCCCAAGACCTTCAGGTCACCCTGCCCGTACATACGTGCTCGTAGATACGTGCTCACGCAGGCTCTAACCTCCAGGGAACGAACACTGATTTTCTTGAGGCCTCCATTTCCTTTTACGTAAAGTTAAGTTCAACTAAACCACTCGGTTCACAATTCTAAAACCCGCTCAACGAGCTTGCAAAGTTTGTTTCCTACCGTGGCAGAGCTCTGCTCACGCACCCAGTAGCTCCCAGAGAAAAGCCGTCTTTCCTCTCTGAAAAAGTTTCTTCTGCCTCAACCCCGACCCGCAGGCAGCTTTCCCCCCTCTTCTCTACCCTCTCCGAGTGGGGAAAGTGCCATTTTTCATTCCCAGTTGCTCCCCGGCCACGTTTGGTTTGTTCACTCCTAGCCCGCAGTAGGGCAAGCAGAGAGGCGGCGAGCCCCAGCCGCGCCGACCTTCTCTGTTCCCCACCGCCCACCCGCTGCCACCGAGACTTCGCTCGCCCACCCCCCCAGGACGAGGAAACGGGGCGGCGGGGTTGGGGGAATGATCCCCCACCGCTCCCCGCCATCCGGAGCCGCCATCCGAGGCGGCTGGAGGGGGCAGGCGAGGCGCGGCGGGGAGGCCCGGCCGCCAGCCGCCACGAGGGGCGAAGGGCCGCCGCCCCCGCGCAGGCATGGAGGACAGGAAGCGCGCTGCCACCCAGCCAGGGCGGGCGGCGGCGCCCTCCCCGCGGCCCCCCAGGGCAGGCGGCGACCCTTCCCGCTGGCGCTAGCCGCCGGGGAAGCTCCGCTCCGCCAGCCGCCACCCCGGGAGGCGGGTGGCCTCGCCCGGGCCCCCCGGCGGGGCTCGCTCCTCGGCGAGGGCTGCGCTGCTCCGGCCGCCCCGGGCCCGACGCAGGTGCGAGCGGGCCAGCACTCGCGCCCTACCTCCTACCTGCTGGAAGGTGAAGGGCCGGGGGATGGCGCGGGCCCCGTGGGGGACGCACACCAAGCACTGCCCCACGAAGGTCCGGTAGCAGGGGGCGTCGTCGCCCCGCAGCACCTCGGCCTCCCCGGCGCCGCTCTCCCGCAGCCGCCGGATGAAGGTCTCCAGCGGGGCGGCCTCGGCGTAGCATCCGCGCAGCGCGCTCAGCACCGCCGCGAAGGGCTCCGCGCCCGCCATGTTGTGGAGAGGGAGCACGCCGCCACCTGGGGCGGCCCCGCGCTCCCCTTCCCTCCCGCACCGCTACGCTAAGCTCCGCGCCACCGCCGGGAAATAGGGAGCTGCTGTTAACAAACAAACAAACAAACAAAAAAAAAACCCCAAACCACAAACCCGTGTTGTTTAAAAAAAAAAAAAAATTTAAAAAATTAAGCAAACGCCCTCGCAAAATTGTGTCCCGGCGCCGCCGGGCCCCAACGTGGCCGCGAAGGG
>VFFE01009111.1:1920273-1950598 GCA_008921705.1 Burhinus oedicnemus
CCGCTGTCCAGCTCCGGCGCTCCTTCCCTCCGCCGGCGCCCTGTGGTGAGGCGGCGGGTCCGGGCCGGGGTGGGGGGGGGCGCAGGCGCGGCGGGGGCGTCTGTGAGGCAGAGACCCCGGCACTGGCTACCACAGGTGCGCGGCGCCGGGCATTTCGGCTTTTCTTTTCAGGCAGCATCTTTTGGGTGGTTTTTTTTTGGTGCACACAAAGGCAGGGGATTTGGAGGTGGGGCTGGATTCGTCAGCAGCTGCACCTAGGGGAGAGTCAGGTTGATGGCCCTTGGTTTGACCTCTGGTGGGTCTATTTTGCATTTATTTCTCCCCTCCCCTCATTGCTCCAAAAGTGGCGGCACCCTCAAGGTAGAACCCTGTGGTGATGTCTGATGCAGCTACGCACGCAGCAAACACAAGGTTCACCATTTCCTGTGAGGAGCATGTTCAGGAAGAAAGAAAGAGGAGGAGGAAGAGATGTTGAAAATGACAAGCTTGACTGCCACAACGGAGTCCTCCTCAGCAGTCAGCAGGTTGACACTGGAGAAAGCAAGGGCATGAGTGCGAGGAGGACCGTCTGTGGGATCTTGATGTCTAGGGTCTTCTTGAAGAGGTTGACACTGGAGAAAGCAAGTGCATGAGTGCAAGGAGGACCGTCTGCGAGATCTTGATGTCTAGGGTCTTCTTGAAGAGGTGGACACTGGTCTATGCCTTTCTATCAGCGAGTCTTCCATGGGAGGTGCAGCCCCAGGACCAGTGTACAAGGAAGCAGTAGGGTTGTGGTGGTACTGAAGGACGTGCCCACAGCTGAGAACATGCTGATTGCAGGTGAGGTTGCAACTACTTGGCCCAAGCTCTGGCAGTGGCAGGTCCATGTTCTCAAAGCTGGTTGACATGCTCGTCGCAGATGGCTGGGTTGTAGGTGTTGCTGCAGGCTGAATTTCTGAAGAGGTCTCTTGACCCTTTCTACCAGCTGTTAGTAAGTCCCTCAGTAAGTCCCTACCTGTGCCTCTTGCTGGTGCCTTCTTGGTGGCAATGACCACAGCAATGGTGGAGGGGGACAGGAGGGCTGCTGCGGCCAGGCAAAGGGGGTCTGTTGCCTCCTGTTTCTTTTCACAGGTACCACATGATTTTCTGTGTGTCCGCCTTCAGACTAGGGGGAGAATTCAGGAGGGAGTGGGGGAATGAAGTGACATGGAAAAGGAGTAAAGTTATTTTTTATGAGGATGAATAAGGAAAATAATAGAATCACAGAGTCATAGAATAGCTGAGGCTGGAAGAGATCTGTGGAGGTGTCTAGTTCAGCCCCTGCTCAAAGCAGGGTCACTTAGAGCAAATTGCTCAGTGGCATGTCTAATCAGGTTTTGAATATCCCCAAGGACGGAGACTCCACAAACTTTCTGGATAACTTGCTCTAGTGCTTTATCACCCTCAGAGTAAAGAGTTTTTTCATGTTTAACTGGAATTTCCTGTATTTTAATTTGTGCCTGCTGCATCTTGTCCTGTCACTGGATACCATTGAGAAGAATCTGGATCCATCTTGTTCGCATCAGCTCTTTATACTCTTTGATACGATACCCAATGAGCCGTTTCTTCTTGGGTCTAAACAATCCCAGCTGCCTCAGCATCTACTCATATGTCAGGTGCTCCATCTCCTTAATCATCTTAGTGGCCCTTCGTGGCAAATTCTCTGGGCTCAGTCCAGTATATCCGTGTCATTCCTGTACTGGGAACCCAGATCTGTACAAATAATAAAGTCACAGTGCTCCTCAACAAAATTTATCCTTCAAGGCAGGCTTAATTTTATCCACATTCTGTTTTATGACCAGCTTCTGTGAAAGGGAGTTACCCTGGGAATGGATGATGATAGTGCAGAGATAATAATAAAATGCCATTTTTATAATCCAACAGTGAAGTGAAAGGAAATAAAATGTTCTGTTTAGGTCTAGCTTCAGTAATGACTATTTAAAGACACAAACTTACAGCAAATGTGTCTCTCTCTTTAAAGCTTCCTTTGAAAAGGCTGAAAGGAAACTGTTATAAGAAGTGTCACAAGAAGAAGAAAAGTATCTTTCAAAAACTTGAAGCTGTGTTCAAACGGAAAAGTAAAAAACTAATAAAACAGAATCAGAATAGTTTGATGAATACCTTTCCAAAGCTGAAAGAACCATCAAACATCAGAAGCGGGACAGTTTGCTAGGAGGTCCGTAATGTAAAAGTAGAGAAGGCACACTTAGGTCAAGCATGGCAATAAGGAATTTGAGGAGGGTCCTGTGTCAAATCTTTGCACGCAGCATGGTCTGTCTCAAGCTCAAGTACTATGAATTATGTTGTTCAATAAAGACAGAGGAAAAAAATGTTCAAAAATCAGTGAGTATTTACCAGGGAGCTTAAAGGAAACTCAGTGACAGAACAACTACCCATATCATGCCAGAATGTTTTAATATCACAAGCTATGAAAATATGTAACATGACACCAAGGATCCCAAAGGAGGTCGTGGGGACTACCTAGCGGTAAGCCTGAGGACTCTGCTGTGGAAGTTGACTAACTCCATAACAGAGAATGGATTTAGTGGACACATTGATAACTATGGCATATTGGAGGAGTCAACACTACATTTGCTGAGGATGAGATTATATGGTTGGTCAGTTTGGGTCAGATGTCCCAGCTGTGTCCCCTCCCAACTTCTTGCCCACCCCAGCCTACACATTGTGGGGGCAGAGTGGGAAAAAAGAAGTCTTGATGCTGTGCAATAGCCAAAATGTTGGTGTGTTGACAACACTCTTGGTCACAGATCCAAAGCACAGCACCATACAGGCTGCTATGAAGAAAGGTAACTCTGTCTCAGCTAGACCCAGTACAGTTTGTCAGAGTAAGACCCCTTAATGATCCATCACATCCATCAGTCTGAGTCATCACTGACTAGGAGATCTTCAGGCAGTGTGGCTGATGTTTGTCCCAGTCTCACCGCAAGGCTGCTGCTTGAGCTAGATCCATACAGTCATATGCTGTTGTCAAGGACATCCCTCCAGTTTGACCACGTACTCAGTGTAATCCCTTTTTAGGGCACCCATCACATGTGATGGCTTTCATCTTCTGTGGAATGAAGCCTGCTGGGACAGTGACTTGCTCTCTTCTCTGCTGGGCTGCATCTTCAGCCTTGGCTGTCTTTCTAGTGGTCTTGGTACTTGGAGGTGTCATTTGTTTCTCTGGCTGGCTTCCTAAGTTACAGAGCTCATCTTGCAGCAGGGCACATGGTGTGGGGGAACAAGCCCTTTCTAGCACTACTATTATTACAGTTACCAAACTTACATAGGTCTGGCTCTTCCCATGTATCTCCACCCCAACCTCTGGACTGGGACTCTCCCTGAGCCTTGCAATGGTCCCTTCTCCACCTTTTAACTGTTTTTTCCGGACCACTATGTGTCTTTTGCACTGTGTGTGATGGTCCCTGAACGGTGTGTCTCCATTCAGAGAAAGCCCCAGCCTTTCTATTTGATTCAGCTTCTCCCTACTTGCCTGTTACTCCTTAAAACAGGCTTCCTTCTCCTTCTACATTTGTGTCCTCAGAGTCATGGTCTTCATTGTGTCAGACACACCCTGTGTCGGTCAAACTTTGAACTTTTCAATTCTGTTTAATCAATGTTCAGTGCTGCTTTTCACCCCTCAGTCCCAGTATTTCCTCCACAAACTCTTTGATCCATTTCTCAGCCTCTTGGCTGACAGCCAGCCGTGCCCAAGTGCATCATACTTTGCTCTTCCTCAGGCACACTCTTCCTCACTGTTTTCACACCGCCTTGCAGTATTAGAGAGTTTAAGGGGAAATTCATTTTCCGTGTGTGCTGGTTTTGGCTGGGATAGAGTTCAGTTCCTTCACAGTGGCTAGTATGGGGCTATGTTTTGGATTTGTGCTCAAAATAGTGTTGATAACAAAGGGATGTTTTCGTTACTGCTGAGCGGTGCTCACACAGAGTCAAGGCCTTTTCTGCTCCTCACACCACCCCACCAGTGAGCAGGCTGGGGGTGCACCAGAAGTTGGGAGGGGACACAGCTAGGACAGCTGATCCTGACTGACCAAAGGGATGTTCCATGCCATACGACATCATGCTCAGCAATAAGACTGGGGGGAGGTTGGTGGGGTGGGGGGCACTGCTTGGGGACTGGCTGGGCATCAGTCAGTTAGTGGTGAGCAATTGTTTTCATTTGCATCACTTGTCTTTCTTGGGTTTTATTTTCCTCTCTCTTTGTTATTATTTTTTTTCCTTCTCTTTTCCATACATTTTTTTTTTTGTTACTAATGAAACTGTTTTTATCTCAGCCCACGATTTTCTTTCTCCCTTTTATCCTTCTGATTCTCCCCCCATCCCCCCGGAGTGGGGGGAGGAAGGGGAGGATGAGTGAGTGAGCAGCTGTGTGGTGCTTAGTTGCGGTTAAACCACAACACCGTAGGTTCAGTCCCTTCTGAATTACTACTTTGTGCAAGCTCACACTGTGTTGACATGAGTCTGTCCATGCAGATGTTATGGTTTGAGAAACCCACAACAGTTTATTGTCGTTTAGACAATATCTATTCTATCACCCGATGACCCCTCCCCACCCAGCAAGGGGAATCGGGAAAACCAAGGAAATTCGGGGTTTGACATATAAATAGAATAAGACTAGATAATTAACATTAATAACACCAAAGAACCAATATTGATCCTGATACCAATATAAAATATACAAGGGTTATACTCAGCCAATTCTATCAGTAGGAAGCTGTGCACTCCCAGCAGTGGACAGCAAATGTCAGACACTGCAAGTGCTATGGCTCCGGGAAGAAGGGAACGCCTCAGGGATCTGGCACTGGCGCAAGAAGTTCTCTGGATTGCAGCCATCAAGGGAGAGAGAGACCTTTGCAGCAAACGTTCTAATTTGTATTGAATGTGACGTTCACGGTATGAAATAATCCCATTGGCCAGCTTGGGTCAAGAGCTCAGGTCTCGCTCTGCCTCATCCCTGCACCTGGCAAGCTCAAAAACACCGAGACCTTGAAACCCACACACCATAGCTGGCTATAAAATAAATATTTTCACAAATTCAGACACTAGAGTCTTCTAAAAGTACAGTTTTCCCAAGCATTAGAAGAGAAATTAGTGCTGTGTTGCTCAAACCAGGACAGCAGATGAGACTCGTAAGCTCTGAGACCTCCACACAAATTCATTCCCTCTCTTCGTAGCCCATGTGTGGTCCATCCAGTTGCTCTCAGACTTTGACTCCTACAGTAGTGCTGAAGATGCCTGTGTCAGCCACCAGTATGCACCGAAATTTACTCTGCCTAAGTGCAGCATCCGTGACCTTGTTACGTGGGAAAGGTAGGGCAGAAAATTTGCACGCAGTTGGCTCCCTAAAATTTGTATTTACTCAACAGTTTACACCTCACTGGGTTATTTTTTTTACTATTTGATTGCAGAGCCTGCAGTATCAGAAGGTGAATCAAAAAGCGATGCTCTTCCTGTACTGAAGTGGTGGGGAACCTGCTGGCAGTGAAGAGGTGGTGTTGATCCGACATAGTGTCCTTACCTGGGGTTAATGCTGGAGAATTCTCTCCCTCTTATAACTTCTTTCCTGTTCTTGTAGGGGGCTCTTTGACCATCTTCTGTGCCTTGTAATCCTCTGCATTTTCACTGTACATGGGAGGTTTTTCAAATGGGTTCTTCATTTCATTTTTGTGTCCAGAAATTCAGTGGAAAAGAGCAGCTTTTTTAAAAAGGTTATTGCAGACTGAGAATAGCTGTAGCTGATGAGCAGGACAAGACCCCAATCCTTTCTGAATTCCTGGGACAGAACACCAGAGTCTAAGGGACTTGTTTGGCACTCCAGCAAGAGGTATTTATAACCAATCATTTAAAAACACAGCATAACCAAAGAACAGTTTCTTCTTTTCCCCTCTCCCTTCCCCAAAAGATATGAATGTGTTTCTGTTCCCTTTTTGTAAGCAATAGCTATTTCTTGAAATTCTCATTCTGTGAAGTGACAGACTGAAGAAAGCAGTAGTGAAATACATGGATGCTTGAAGAGCCTTGCATCTTCAAGTCTGCTTTTCAAACTGCTGTTCAGGGGAGGTTTTTGATAATAAGCAAACAGATCCATAATGTACTGCTGATCTTTGCACATTTGGCACAGCTGAAGAGGATCAGAGCTAGCCTGTATAAGGCTGCAGAGCAACACTTACTATGTTCCAGGGATAATGGAGTCAAGGTCTGTGATTGGGATTTTTTCAGGTTGCACGGTCCTCCGAAACTAATCTTCTGAGATGCCCAAGTTTAAGAAATCAGAGTTGGCTTGAAACAACACAAATTCCTGGTTCAAGTCTTTTTTTTTTTTCTCCTGTGTATCTCTGCTGCTTTTGACTGGGGTAGAGTTCAGTTCCTTCATCGTAGCTAGTATGGGGCTATGTTTTGGATTTGTGTTCAAAATAGTGTTGATAACAAAGGGATGTTTTCGTCACTGCTGAGCGGTGCTCACACAGAGTCAAGGCCTTTTCTGCTCCTCACACCACCCCACGAGCGAGCAGGCTGGGGGTGCACCAGAAGTTGAGAGGGGACACAGTTGGGACAGCTGACCCCAACCGACCAAAGGGATATTCCATACCATATGACGTTGTGCCCAGTATATAAAGCTGGTGGAAGAAGAAGGAAGAGGGGGATGTTCAGAGTTATTGGATTTGTTTTCCCAAGTAACCATTACGTGTGATGGAGCCCTGCTTTCCTGGAGATGGCTGAACACCTGCCTGCTGGTGGGAAGTAGTGAATGAATTCCTTGTTTTGCTTTGTTTGTGTGCACAGCTTTTGCTTTATCTATTAAACTGTCTTTATCTCAACCCACAAGTATTCTCTCTTACTATTCTGATTCTCTCCCCCATCCTACTGGGGGGGAGTGAGTGAGCGGCTGCGTGGGGTTGCTGGCTGGGGTTAAACCACGACAGTATCTTTGTAACAGCTTCGGGGATAGCAGAGTGTGAGGCTAACCAGTTCTTTCTCAAGCAAGCTGATGAGGGGTTTGTTGGTTGTGCCAAATGAAACACGGCTTATTCCTGTCTGTTCTCATGGCCAGCACTAGGCAAATGAAAGGCCTGCGTCTGACGGAGACTAAACAGCAGGTGTAGCAGGAGTTGAGAATTTCAGTATAGGAAATGTAAATTGCTAAATCCAGTTGGAAAACTACAGACTATGCTCCAGTAGGTCCTGTGGAAGTCACTCCAAACTAGGCGTCTATGACAACTCTTTGAGCTGAAGCTTGCCAGTGACGCAGGTGGGAGGTTGCAGGGCAGCATGGAGGCAAAGCGTGCCAGCTAGCCGCTGCTGGCTGGCCACGAGCCAGGCATTGAGTGTTACGTGGCACTAAGCTGGAGCTGTGCCACGCCTGGTGTTCTGAATGGAGTGAAGAACGTAGCTGCACTTCCTAAGTCTATGCTCAAGGCTTTTGCTTCAGTGGCCAGGTGGTTAGCTGGACCAGAGCATGCGGATGAACCACGGCAACAAAACATCTACCTGGCTTTAGGCTGCTCAACGCAGACTAACCTGCTGCTGGAGACTGCTAGAGGCAATTAATGCTTCATAAAAATGTTCAGAGTGAACTTTTCAAAGTCCAAAATAGGAGTAAGATAGCTCACGAGTCTCTGCAGGCATGCAAGACTCCATTAGTGCAAGAACAGAAGGAGGACAAATCATCATAAAGGCAACCATCAAAGAGCTCTATCTTAAGTTAATAAGGATTGTGGAGCGGTGGGTAACTAAGGAGAACATTAGGGGCCAGAAACTGAGAGGCTGGAACATACCATGCCCAAAACAGCTTGCAAGAAGTTGTATGGGTGTCATATGGCAAGGACTAAAAGGACAGAGTATTGCCAAACAGAAAGGTGTGAGGAGAAAGGGAGAAGCTACCCTATTCTTTAAACTGAACATAGGCAGACGTGAGCCAGAATTCCCCAGAGCTGAAGGTGTTTGTCTTTTGAATCTAAAGTATTTTGTTTGTTTTAATGCAGGTATAATCAGCAGGGTGGGGGTTAGGATAAAAAAAAAATAATAAAAAAAAGACAATACAGGATTTTTTGGGACCCAATATTAAAAGGAGCAGTAAGAAATAGGAGAATTGCATAAAGGAAAAACTGGAGCAAATTGATCAGCTCCAGATATCCTTAAAAAGGAGCAGTGGCATTTAATGCAGATGGATGAAAACATGTGAGACATCACAGTTCCCCCTCTGTACTAAAAGGAAATTCTTAAATACATCTATAACCACTGGAAAACTGTACAGATCCTCACAGATACAGAACCAAACCTCTCCCAGCGTAAGAGGGGAGGCAGTCAGAGGCTGTTGTTGGGCATCTGGGAAAGTTGGGCTCTTTCTGGCTTTATTTTTCAACTCCTACAGCTGAATCTATTCACTCAGATGGTTCTACACAGGAATATCAGGAAAGCCCAATTAGGGTGTAAGGGGCAGGGAGATACTGTGCTGGTACTGGATATCCTCCTGAGACCCCTTCCCACCCACATTCTTTTAGACCTTCTAATATTGAAAAGCCGTAAGTTGTAATGTAGAGGACTGGCATTACTACTAAATGATCATGTTTCACTCCCTCAACATGAGATCTGTCTTCTGATGCAAAACCAGGAAAATGCGATGTTTAAAAGCATTACAGAAGCAAATTACAGAATTATCTGTCTTAATGCTTCTGGCACTGAGGTGTAGGTGCTGGAGCTGACAACTGCTGGAGTGCAATGCTGGATCAAAAGGGAACACACACTTGTGCTGACTCTACAGCGACATATACAGCACCTGCTCCAGCAGCAACAGAAGCAGAGAGACTTCTCGAGCTCTGCTGATAAAACTGTCTGCGCTGCTTCCCATTTTGTAATTCGTTCAGCCCTATGGCTCCAGGAAAAAAAACCGTAAGGGCAGAAGGTCACCTCTTGGAGAACACAGCAGCAGGCAATGCCGAGCAGGAAACAGCACGGGTTGGAGCTGGAAGAACTGTGCGGGAATACAGCACGGTCTCCATAATGCAGTCAAGAGGCTCAAGAGGCACTGAGCCACAGGTCACGTACACCCACAGAAATTGTTGTCAGCTGCCTTCCCTCACTTAGCTCCTTAGAGAATCATGATTGCTATGTTATTATGCACTAATAAGTACTGTGCAAGGCTATCTCCCAGAAGCATATGATGATTTTCCCAATTAACTCTAAAACAGCTCCGCCCCCCAACCCCAAATCACTGTGATCTTTTAACTTCCAAAGCCATTACAAGCCCAATGGTGACCATCTCACATTCTCTTCAAGTGGCTTACCACAGCTAACCTTATTAGAAGTGAGGAAGTTTTTAACTTACTCTTGAACTCTTAAATAGAACACAGATACTGATAATCTGGCATGAGCTGCAATTCATTCAATGAAATTTTATATAAAGTTAGTTTTTCTTCTGCATTAACCACATATAGAACCACATTTTTGTTTTAAGCTGATGTAATTTCCACAACTAGAAAGTTAAAACACTTCATTTAATATCCAAAAGTTGCACTGCTTACGTAGTTTTTCACCATCTTTCCAACAACAAAAGGTAACTCTCTATCCCATATACCAAGTCTTTTATTTGGAAATGGAATGCATAAAACAATGACTTGAACAGGAAAGTCTCGCTTATTTTAAAGACTTAAAATATTCTAATTTTATATTCTTTATGACTACCATATGCAATATTATGAGGTCATTGTCATCAGAAATGCAAGACAGAAGACCAATAAACTCACAGTATGTAAAGGTGCAAGAGTGATTTTTCCACAGCTACATACAAAAATGAGTGATGAAACATTAGAAATACCCAAATATGGTATTCCGGACTTTCAGAAGCTATTCTAGAAGAACCAATAACTTGATTGTTTTGAAATGGCACAAAAAGGGAATCTGCTATATGCATTATTTATATCAGGAAAAATTTTCACCACTTATATTTAACTAGCATTGTGAAATAGGAGTCCCAAATTAATTTGCCTAACAGGGAAGAGCTCCTTCCAAATGAATCCAAAACAGGTACAAGATATAGCAAATGCAACCCTGGTTTTGCATAGACTTATTTATGTATGTTTAATGTTAAAATCAACAGTCCTCCTTAGTTCCAGTTAACAGTGTGAAGAGACCTTAACATGAACATGAGTTAAATATTCTCTTCAAGACTCCTTTCATTGCCAGTAGCATGTAAGGACTTCAGTATGAGAAAGCCTATAGATTGTGACAAAAGGAGTTAGGCACATTTGTTTGGGACCCAAGTATTTATATGTTCAGACTTCCGCAGTATCAGAACTGGATAAAATCCACTCCATAAAGTAGTTACAGACTATAGGAGTAGATCTGTGTTCTTCAAGGTTATTCAATTAGTATTTTCAATCAATGACAAATTGAAATTAAATAGCCTTGCACAAACAGGATGCAATTTAATAAAGAAACTTAAGAATCATTAGGGTTAGTTTGTAAACTTAATGACCAAAGCAAAACTAGAATTGGAAACTAGAATTCTGCCTTCTGGATTTTTTAAAATTGCATTTAAAGGAATCCACTCTGTAATTCACTTACTAAGAAACCTGCTTTTAAAAATCTAGAACCATGGTTTCTAGATACAGCTGTGAAGTTTGAATTTTGGTGTAATAACTCAACATGATTATTTTTATTTATTTGAAAGAAACAGATCAAAATACCTCCCCTTTAATGAACTGTTCCCACGGAATATGGATTTTAAATTGTGTGAAACGAAGATACCTGTTCTTCACCAGGCTGTTTTCTTTTTCCTCTGTCTCCAGGTAGTTTATTGAACTGGTACTGTACTTCAGCAAAATCATTCCACTTGAATGATGCGTGTTTCATCTTATAAATAGAATGTGGCAGGGAGGGAGAGGGGAAAGACCAAGGAATTACTCACTTTGAAACATGAGAGAATTGGCCTAGTAGGTCACTGGGGTACCACATGATGAAGAATTTAAGAATTGTTAAGAGACTTTCCTGGTCCATAACAATGATTTGCATTATAGGAATACCTGCTATGCCAAGAAACCAGAAGGTTTGTCAACAATGCAGAAGGATTTATATAAACTTGGATACATATTGGAAGAAATCATGTTACAGTTTTTCACACCTTCGTTCAGTTTAAGACAACTGAAACCCTCTGCCATGTTGTGGGCTAAGAATGTGGCAGAACTTGAATTTTAACTACCCCATCTCTTTCTTCCTGTATTTCCAACAAAAATTTTTTAAAGCTATGGACTTAAATGCCCACATACAACTTTAATAATGATTTCTAGAATTTCCATTCTCTCCATTATCAAATGAGAATGATTTGTAATTAGCATATAATCAAATATGATACAATTTATTTTTGACAGCCTCCAGTTTGGCAATAATGCTTGATTCTGCTGTAACACACTGGCTTGTTTTTTCACTTTTCATAGCCTAGTGGCATAGGCATCACACTTAGTGAGTTGTCTTAAAAACATAGATTTGGATATTAATTGCAATTGTCCGGACACTTAGGTTTCCACTGAAGAGAAGTTTAAACGCAGGAAGTTTTAGTGACATCTGGCAGACCGTGGACCTTGTGAGGACAAAAGAGGATCTTGAAATAGGAGGATATCAAAACTAGATTTTGGCAATATAGAGATGTATTGTCCATGTAGTTCTGTCATAAGCTTTAAAAATACTCTTATTAAATAAGTTTTTCCTTCCTTAAGATCAGATAATACATGAAGCCAGTAAGAGTCCAGGGGACAGGATCTTCTTCAATTCTTAGTTACTCTCTATGAGCTTTTTTTTTTGGCTTTTCTTCGTAAGATTCTCCATACTCATTCACTCTGCTCTTATCCACAGGATAAAGCCTGGCACAAAAAAACCAAATGATTAGTTACAATATTGTCTGCTACCTGGAGGAATTAAGCAGTTCTGTGCTACTTAATTTTAAAAGTGAATTTCTTTCTCATCATACTCTCTATTCCCATTTGTGGCAAAAAATACAACAGTTTTAAAGATTACCTACAGATACATCAGCTTCTTCACATTAAGACTTAACCAGCTGTCTCATAACAGGGCCTCTTAAGAAATGTATTAGCTCCCCTAAAGCTTGGCTGGAGTATTTCTCAAGCAATCCAGGATACCTCTCAAACTTGAAACCAGTGTCCAGCCCCTATCAGAAGTTGTTGAGCTCTTAACTTCTAGAAAAGTACCTTGGAACGGGACCTACTTTACTACAATTACGTGCAATTATGTAAATCTAAAACTGAAGTTCGCATTTAGTATTAATGATTACACATAACACATCCATATATTCTGGTATAATGTGAACTAGGCTTAAAATTCTTGTTTGCTCCACAGATGAATATTTATTCTTGCGAACAGGAATACACTTTCTGTAGCTTCATTTATGAACAATATTTCAATGATTACTGCATATAGCCTTCTTCCCCAGCTGATTTTAGTTACTTAAAGAATCTGAAACTTGCCAGATACCCAACTTACAAAAGAACCTGATAACTTGTGTTTGGAAACTAGATAAAGAGGAAAGCAGAGCAGGGCAATCCCTCATCAGAAAACATCCTTCGCTAGTGCCTTGCAGAGCAACTTGGGAAGTATGCCTCAGATGTAGACATGTAGCCCCTCAGCAAGGGTTAGAAGCCCAGAACTCCTAAGAGGGTTTGTGAACACAAGCTTAAGAATTGCTCTCCTTTGCCTTACTTCAGGTATTCATGTTTCAGGTTAATTTTCTTTGGTGACTTGCAAATGTGAAACTATCTGCTGAAAAGGAGGCCAGCTGTTTTGAGGAGGGAGAAGGGGTAATTGACAAAAATTCTGTGAGTGCTGTGAGAAGAGGAATTTCTTGACTACTCTCTTAGCATGCTAAAAAGTGTCCAGGAATGCTTTCAGTTACAGGAAAGTGCTTTTGCTCCTCTTATTTGTATTGAGTTCTCCTTTTCAGGATCCCCTGCTCAACACTCCCTTGACTAGGCATATACACAACTACCATTATCCAGACCATACTATATATTACTATGGTATAAAAATTCTCCTTGAAGTCTACCCCAAGCTATTTCATAGTTCTTTATAGCAATAAGACTGCAACCATCTACAGCACTGTAAAAACTCTGATGAATATTAAAGAAAGGCATACCATCTTTGGTAAAGATAGACCAGGAACACAACATCGTCTCTAAAGCACGCCAGCCTATGAGATGTTGGCATAGTGATGATAAAAGCAAATATATCATCAATAAAGGTGTTGAATGCCTACAAATAAAAGAAAAGCATATTTCAGTTGGCTGTGAAGAAAGGAAGTCATCTGTCATACAAAGCTACAGGAAACAGGCTTCCTAGAACTGTATTTTTCAGTAGGAACACAGACTACTTTCGTATTTGTAACGGTATTTAAGGGTTATGCCAAAAAACTAATTAATGCAAACTTTAAAGTGCTTTCTTTTAATGAAGACCATACTGTCTATTCCAGACCACACAATTATCGTTACAAGTAAAAAGGAAGTAGGACTACTTCAGGTAAGTGAGAGTATTGTCATGCAAAGGGAAAAACATGGATTCAACTTCAGTGAAATCTTTAAAAGACTAGCAATAAAAAACTCTTTTAATCATTCATTACTCAAATGATTTAAGATTTACAAAATGTCAGTTCACTTTAATTTTCTGTGGGAATTTGAAATTCGTGTAAAAACTTGTTAATTTACTGCTCTTAAGAACATTAACTTGACAGCCTTGGAGAGATTTCAAAATATTTTCAGTGCTCTCCTGGAAGTAATCATCCATCCCTTATCCAAGACACAATTTTCTACACCGTTTCTGCTCAACTAGGCATACTATAGGTTCTGTTCCTGAAGCAGTAATGAAGTATTTTCTCACTACTGCTTCCTGAGTGAGAAACTTCAAATTCCCAGACATCTGCTGGGAAAGCAACGCAAACAGGCTCTGAGCATGCAAATACAACAATATTTTGTCAGAGAAAGTAAAGAAAGTAAACAGAGGGCAACTCCTCTGGATCTGGCTCTGGCCTACAGGGAGGACTAGAAATCAACTCTTACAGTGCACCAGCTCTAGTACTCAGGTTGCAATAAACTGTTTCAACTCACTAAAAACAGCAGGAAACAAATCCAGCAAAGAATATTCACTGTTGGGTTAACAAACTGAGTCAGTAACACAGCTTCTCCCTTCAATATCAGCAAGCTGTACATTAATCCATACCATAAGAATGGGGAAAATTATGTATTCTTTAAGCAGAGGAAGAGTCACTCTTCAAAATGAACCAGTGACTTCATGATGAAACAAAGCATCAGCGGAAGATGGGGGTGTTGGACAGGAGAGAGTTCTGATTAGTTACAACAGGAAAGCTCCTTCCGGCAAGTCAAAACAAATCCATCAATCTGAAGTGATCAAAGAATATGGACGGCACTTCTCAAGCCTGTGCAAAGAAGGTTTGTCATGGAACAAAAAAAACTTGGCAAGTTGGAAAAGGCAGCCTTTCCAAGTCAACACCCAAGTGAGTGATCCTATAACGATGAAAGGAAGAAAAAGCTTAATGTTCTATCCTTCAGGCACTTAGGCAGTCCTCATAAGCCGTTAAGATTGAATGCATCAAGGCAACCCATCTAGCAGTATTTAGTCTAGCTAGTTTTCTTTTGAGATTATTACCTCATTTGAAGGTACTCCTCATAAAGGTATAAAGAGCATGAACACAAAGGCTACAGAAACTGGAAAGTTAGACTGATCTGCATTTTTGCCAAGGAAAACAGGAAAGAGTTCAAATTAAGGAAAAAACCAACGCAGTCTCAAACAATTGCAGGTGAGACCTCAGACTATTCTTTCCACTCTTGAGAGTGCAGAAGACAGCAAGCAACTTTAAATATCCGCTAGGAAAAAGTAAATTACCCCCTCCAAAGACCAGTAAGTTAACCATAATTGAAAAAAATCATACACTTCTTTCTACATACACACAAGCCTTTGTTGTGAGTGGCCTCTAGCATCTTAACAGGAACCATAAATACTCTGTAAGAAAAGGCTATTCAGCAAGAGAATTCTACTGCTTTAAAGGTTACTTGCTTGAATACTGTCCCTTTGTCATCTATTTAACTGCTGATGTCTCTGCTCAGTTACTGTATTTTGTTGCTGGAGTGAAAGTGTGAAATTACTTCACCCATATACCTTTTACTCCCCTCTATCAAGAAACATGCTGATTTGCCTAGTCTGAAACACTAGATGTTTATTTTTATTTTTTGACTATATTTCCATATCGAACACTGTTTAGTTGCTCTTCTGCTATCAGCTATATTTCGATCTGTTCTCCTAGATGCCCTCCGAGTCCTTAAAAACATTAAGGCAGCAGAAAGTCAGGCAATTGCTGTAGGCTCACAGAAATGGAAAAGCTATGAAATGCACTTCAAATGTTAAGATTCTAGTTCTTTTGTCCCAGATGATCTGTTCAGAATTGGACACCATGTCTTGAGCAGTTTTTAACAGTGTCTTTTACAGTACTGATGTTCTGGAGAATTGTAATACATCAGCACAAGGGAAGAATAAATGAAAGCATTTATGAGCGGAAGCAGAAGAAAACATGGCATGTGTTGATGGCATCAAGGTCTTGATGATCCCAACACACCCATCTGGGGTTTCTCAGGACACAATGATCAGGAAAACAAATGACAGTACAAAAATCCTCATGACTCACAGAGGTGGGAAAGGATGGAGTCAAAATACTATCACAGAATGGCTTAGGTTGGAAGGGACCTTAAAGATCACCTAGTTCCAACCCCCCTGCCATGGTCAAGGTGACCTCCCCACTACACTTCCCTGCTCTAAGCCCGGTCCAGCCTGGCCTTGAACACTTCCAGGGATGGGGCATCCACAACATCCCTGGGCAACCTGTTCCAGTGCCTCATCACCCTCACAGTGAAAACCTTCTTCCTGAGGTCTATTATAAATCTACCCTCTTCCAGTTTGAAGGTATTCCTCCTTGTCCTATCACTACATACCCTTGTAAAAAGTCCCTCTCCAGATTTCTTGTAGGCCCCTTTCAGATACTGGAAAGCTGCTATAAGGTCTCCCTGGCGCCTTCTCTTCTGCAGGCTGAACAACACCAACTCTCTCAGCCTGTCCTCATAGAAGAGGTGTTCCAGCGCTCTAATCATTTTTGCGACCCTCCTCTGGATTTGCTCCAACAGGTCCATGTCCTTCTTATGTTGGGGGCTCCAGAGCTGGACACAGTATTCCAGGTGAGGTCTCACCAGAGTGGAGTAGAGGGGCAGAATCACCTCCCTCAACTTGCTGGCTATGCTTCTTTTGATGCAGCCCAGGATACGGTTGACCTTCTGGGCTGCGAGCACACATTGCTGGCTCATGTTGAGCTTCTCATCTACCAACACCCCCAAGTCCCTCTCCTCTGGGCTGCTCTTGATCCATTCTCTGCCCAGCCTGTATTTGTGCATGGGAGTGCCCCAACCCATGTGCAGGATCTCGCACTTGGTCTTATTGAACTTCATGAGCTTTGCACGGGCCTGCCTCTCAAGCCTGTCCAGCTTTTTAGGGGTACAAGAACAAAACTACCACACAGCTGTTGACTGAGGAAGAACATAGGAGACAGAGGAACTCAACAGTGGGTGTCCCTTGTCCTCCGTATCAGCACAAGGAATCCTGACTGGGATACTCAGCTACATCCATCTTGGTGCCTGAATACTACACAAACCACTCGGATACACATATGGATGCTTGTGGGTATGTAGGTATCAAAGTTTCAGTAAGCTGACTTTGTTTTGAAATAAATTCATCTTCCCCTCCTCCACGGTCTGGTGTTAAGCTTTGCTACAGCATGGCATTATTTCCCACAAGGGCAGTCTAGGCAGCGGGGACACCACAGTGCAGCCCCTTTTCCACCGTGCAACAACCCACCACACAGTTGTCACTACACTGCCCAGACGCTCAGAATTATCACCCCAGCACAGAACAGCGTGTACATTATTTCAGTCTCTTGTAGCTCCTGGAACCTGCTAAAATAAGGTCTCTTAGTGGTTCTACCTGTTTCTTGAGAATTATTCTTTGTTAATATAATCTCTCTCTTCCTAAAATAATGTATTAAATTGAGACTGATTAGTTTATTTGCAGGACCAACATTCGCACCCACGCAAGACAGCTGACAGTAGAAAAAACAGTATTATCAGAACTAGGATGCAGGTAGTCTCATTATATGGAAATCATTATAAAAATGGAAAACAACGTGTTGGGTGTTTTGTTTTTCTTTTTTTTGTTTGTTTGGGGTTTTTTTAAGACATTTGCAAACGAATTTGGTTTTACTGTCAGTTCAGTTCTTAAAACAAACAAAGCACTGTCAGCCTTAAGCTACAAAATACTAAGCTGTTTCTCACAGAAAATTATTTCCAAAATGACTGCACCAATCTTTAAATTAGAGCTTTACTTACTTTGTATGTGAAAGCCTTCCACGGTAAGTGTGCAACAGATTTCATCTAGGATTAAAAATATCAATTTGTAGTAAATTCTGGAAGAAGAGACTAAAAAAGTAGTCCTTTATCACTTTTCAATCTTACCTTGTAGTTTACAAACAGCTGGGGCAGCATAAACAGGAATCCAAAAGCATACACTCCTGAAGATAAAAGATGGAACTCACAGACAAATGCACAATAGTAGTACACCACACAACTATACTTTCACAATTAGAGATTTACACTCGTTTTCCTTGAGAGAGGAGATGCATCTAATCCTTTTGTTTCACTTCAGGTTAATTCCTCTCCCTTTCTCAATCACTACCATAATTTTGGAACCTACAATCAAATTATTGCTCTATATTACACTGATCCAGCTGACAGCAGTTAATTTTCTACTTTTGAGTCTTGGCCTCCATTTGAAGAAATATGAATAGAAAAAAACCATAAGGGACTTACCGTTGACAAAGCTGTTAATCAACCAGGAGTACCAGCTACAAAGAAAGATGACAGTCCAATTACTTTTTCACCTCAGCCAAAAATATATACCTGTAATCCTCTACATGGTTGCATGCTGACTATTCCAAGAAATGGCTATGTTGTGAATTACTTTACACAAGAACTAAATACCTCACATCTTCCTTTAATTAGGAAGGGCTCCAGAGAAGGTGCTAACAGTTTAAGCAAAGGATATTTATCAGTGCATGAAACAAGTTTGGAGAGCTTTATCAACTGCTTTTATATTTTTTCAGAATGTTCTAAGACGTCTGCACCCAAAATGACATCAGATAATACTGCACACAGAACCCTGACTGTATGAAGGCTCGCAAAGGTACCACTGTATTCTAAATACTAAAGAGACACTTAATATGGCACTGTAAGGAGTTACGCAATTTCAAACAACACATACCATTGAGTGCACACCACTACAGTAGGTACTTAAAAAAAAAAAAAAAGGTAAATACAAGGAATCTACCTTCTTTCCCTCTTTACATCTAAAAACCCCTCCCAGACGTTCAATGGAGCACAAACTTAGGAACATAACAGTAGTGTTACAGATAGTGGTCAAATTCCATATTTCTGGTTGCAATAGTAAGAAGAGCTAGTAATTGTGATGCTTAGGTTAGATCATTTAAAATTAAACTTGCAAGGCTGTGTTAGTGACTTGTTAAAGGCAATGTTACAGCTGTAGCAGCATTTCATTAATCCACAAGCATCTAAAAAATGCATTAGAAAATGCCCGCAAGATTAAAGGATAATCCGCTGTTAACATTACGTGTTCCATCACATTTCCTTACAAAGATTTAACAATGACAAAAATTCTATTATATCAGTTGTTTTCACTTTCTTAAGCTACAGCTTAATACAGCTACAGCTACAGCTTAAGAACACCTGGCATATAGTATGTAGCTACAGCTACAAACATGTGGCATATAATATTTTGCAGTAGTGAATGAATTTAAGAATTTTGTGAGAAAAGCAGAATTTTTAAATGCTACATATTTAACTCCTTACTAAGACAATAATCTTTTGAAAAAAACTATTTTTTTAATAGCCTAGAAATTGCCCCAGTTTCTAGTACAAGTGCTGTGGCCCATATATGCAGCAACAGTAGTTCCTCCTGATGTTATTTTAAGTTACTGCTTGGTCTCCCTCCCATCCCTTCAGGGCCTAAAGACTATTAAAAAATAAGTCTATGTGGCCATCACAATGCTTGCGTTTACAGAGTCTCATGGCTGCATACTTGCTTGCATCTCTCCAATACAAAATGAACTAGCTGTATTATTTTGAGTGAAGGTGGACAGGAGTTTCACCTTTTCATGAAAGACTGAGTCTTCAGCTCCTGCTGAAGTATGAATATGTTGCTGTAGGCCCATGCCTCTAAAGGAATACAGAGTCCTTTCTTAAAAACACTTTTGCTTGCTTGCTGTCCTAGCTATCATATTTAGGAATAGAGGAACCTCCTGGTGAGAGAAAATAATTTTGGGACAGTTTTTGCTTCTCTCTGTTATTGGACAGGTTTAACCACTGAATTCCTCTCATCTCTTCTGTCACCTTATCAGTCCTCTGAACATCAGTGGCAGCTTTCTTTCTCCTCTTCTGATTCACAGCTTACTCGTGTAAGTAAGCTATTGAATTCTATGCTACAGTAATATCAGGTTACTTGCTAAATACAACAGCATGTAGCTTACAGGATGTTAAAAAAAACAGCTAGACTTTTCAGTTTTTGATCATACAGAACAAGGAAGTTTCCGGTTCCTAGCTTATGAATGAAGCAAAATAAAATAACTGATTTCCATAACCCATCATCTCCAATTAATTAATACAGGAAAAATGGGCAGTTTCAATTCTGTATAAGATCGTTTATAGATTTACAGTACCTTTTGTATTTGACATTCAGCAAGGAGTAACCTGCACCTCCAATACATAGTGGATAGAGCAAATATGACAAGTATTTCATAGCCTAATAGACAATGAAAATAGTTTGTTAGCTTACATTTTACATACAGCAGATTTGTCAAGGCATTAACTAGAAGACAGCTACATAATTTTTTTTTCCTGAAAATCTTTTCTATTTCCAAACATCAACTATTATTTCCAGTACGCTTCCAATTCGAGAGAAGGCGGTGAAAATTCCAATGCTCAGTTCAGACCACCAAGGACCTTAGAGCATAAGCAACAAGAGACAGCATGAAGATCAGAGTCTAAGAGTAGCTCTCTGCTTAACTTCACGATTTCTTCAACTCCTTTCAGAAATCAGGAAGCACATGAACATTCCTCCAGTATAAATAGCAAGTACAAATATAAATTTTCAAATTGGTGAATGAAGACCCTTTAAGATATTTCTCTTCAGTTAAGTCACTTGCAATTCTGCTTCTCAGAGAAATGTTTCAACCAAATTCAGCTAACAACTCTTTCACTGTTTCTCTTTATAAATTATTAGAATGAATCTTCATTATCTGATGATGCACTTGACAACTATGCAAAAGTGGAAAATGCACTTGTAGCGATAAAGAGTGAAACAAGTCAATCAATAGGCCACATATGTAGACTTTATAGATCAGAAGTCACAGGATTCCCTCTCACCTGGGTATCGTACTCCTCCGTTTTCTTTTCAGAGTCATTGTATGTACCAAACTGCAATACATATAAAATGCATAATCAAGTCAGAACTGGAGGAAAAAGCACTTGCTGTCCAATTCCCTAAAAAGAGATTTAAACTGCAAACTAAACTGCTTAGACATTAAGCTAGGTTAACAGTTCAAAGTTTTTATAAGCTTCTGTACAAGAGAGTCATACAAATGTCCTGTGCAGCCTGCCAAATACAGGGTAGGCAAAACATTTAATTTTTCCCTTCATATTTTACACCAAAGATCCAGGATTTCTTTGCTTAGGAAAATGCTGTTGAGACAGCAGAGTTCACAAAGCAAAAGTAAAGTCAAGTGGCTAAGAATATGACAGATACAGGAAGCCATTATTAAAAAACATAGTAATTTCCATGCATGAAGAGGTCAGTTATGGATTATCTCCACTTCTCCAGAAATTGTGACTGCTTAAACACAGTTCCTTGAATACTGACAAAGGAACAACCAGAGCTATGAGCCACTCAAGATTCATAGACTTCAAGCAGGACAAAACCCTAGTACTTCTTGTGAAGTAAAACACTGAATTAGACAACTGTTTCTCCTACCAACAAGGGAAACTTTCAATGTAGATTCTCTTTAAAAAGTGTTAATTTGAATCCCAGCTGCCTCTGCATGTCCTGCAGTTTCAGGACTTAAGATTTTTACCTAGAGGATTTGTCAAAGACTGTCCTGTCCCCAGAACACGTCACATCTCCTACTAGTTCCACAACGGACAAGTTATACCTACAGCTTCATGAAAAATTCAGTTTCTTACTTCCAATCGTGATGCCAGATAAGAGTGCCTTTCCAACACAGTGTCAGGAGCACAGTCCCACCTGTTAAGATTTAGCAGGACTGATGGGGGAGTTCTGAAGTGTCTCACAAAATAAATACACACCAACAGCTTTTTCTTCTATATAATTCATCAAAGAAATTCCTAAGTTTGAAAATGCTCATCCAGCTTTTGGATTAAGCCATCCATAAAGAGAAGATGTACACAGCTAACTTTTACAATTTTTTTAATCTTCATTTCACTGAAAGCCAAGTTGCACAAGTAATCTGGAAATAGATGGAAAGCTCAAGAGTATAATCACTAACAGGCCAATGTCTACTATACCTGAATTTTGGGTCTCAAGCCTTGCCACTTGATTGTCATTTTCAAAGCTTTCTTCACTTTCCAGAGCTGTGATTAGCAAAAACAAAACGCGCACATAAAGAATTAGCCAAAGGAATGTCTTACACAGGATTCAGTTACTCAGAATCGAGACCCTAGAATAGCTGCTTTAAGCAGCCATTGGCTAAAGCAGCAACAGCCTGATTGCAGCACACTGCCTGCATCTCTATACAAACCAAATTCTGCGTCACCAGACAACACTGGGAGCACGCACTATTAAGTCTCCATATCAGATGATGTACTTCAAGTGAAATAATAATGTAGTTCTTCCAGGATACCTGGATTGCAGCGCTTAGGTGGGGGTTAGCTGCTCTCAGCACCAACATGCACCCTGGGGCAAGTATTTAGAGAATTCTCCAGTAACCTCCTGCCAAGCAAGTTTTCACATGCCGCTGAGGTCAGCTGGGATCTGCAAGATGAAGGTGCCTCAGAACTCCTAACAGTGATCAAGTGGGCACTTACATGGTCATTACATTTCAATAGTGGGCTACAAGCAAAAGTCTGTGAATCCACTGAACTGTCTGGCTGCTTACTGTAAAGCTGCAACAGGTTGACCCTAATGTAACCAAAGGTTCAGTGCACCTGAAAATTTGCTCACGTACCCACCCTGCTATACAGATTCAACAACTTAGGCAATGCAGTAAGCTCACCAGGAGAGCTACGCTCCATGAAGCTTTTGGTGGACACGGTTTCTTTGTTTAACTTTAGACACACCAATAGTCTCTTCTCACCCATCGTACCTTCCAAACAAAAAAGTACAATATGGTAGATGATCCTTTACTGTCACCTTTGATGCAAGTGAGAAAATTACTTTTTGCAGAAGCAATGTCACTATTAGTACTGCATGAGAAAGAGGTGTTAAGAACAAGTTGTGCAAAAGCTCTTTCCCGCAGACAAATTCCTTTGAGATGTATAGTCCTTATGTTCATTATCACCTTGAGACAACCGTGTTATCTCACCATCACTTGAAAGGAGAGATATGTTACTGGAACAGAACCTACAGAACACTTCCCCTCCATTTAAGTGTCCCACACAGTGCTCCTATATAATCCTTTCAACCCAGTTCCCCCAGCCTGCAATCCAAAAGCAATTCCTGAAACGGTTAAGATTTCAGACAGCTAAAGACAGTTTGAAATACAAGACTATATTTCTATTTATAGCAACAAAAACACTGGCAAATCTGACACAGAAAACTTAACACACAGAAATACATCAGCCTTAAAAATCTCAACTTACTGAAAAATAATTTTGCAGTCAATTAAATGGTACTGTTTAGCATACCACCATGATAGTTTTTGCAAGATTTTAATTTATCTCATACAATAAGCTGAAGTTTAAGAATCACTTTGTGACTTTGCATACAACAATTTAATCACTAACTAAAAATTCTGAAGTGTTCTGTTTCCACAGGGATTATCTGCAATTATAACAGATGTGTAGTCAAAAATTTCACGGGAGCCCTGAACTTATTTTTAAATACCGAAAAATAATTACATCTGCAAGCAGTGCTGGGTAGAGAGATCTCCCCTTCCCATTACTGTTGACTTTGTGCTTTACTACACATAAAGCAGGCTTCTAAGCAGTACCTGCAATCCACTGACTGGACATGGTCTGCTGGAATAACAAACACAGCTAGCAGTCTCCGCCTTTCCCTCCTTCCCCAAGCACGTCGATCATGGCCAGGAGAAAGCTGCAGACCTGCGGCATTGTCTGATAGCACACAGCCTGTTCTTTGACAAACGTTTCCGAGAAGGCTTGTTGACATGGTTATACATGCCTGGTCAGGAGTGATGCCTATCAGATGATGTGATAGGAAGGAACCTCAGCATAGCTCTGTGTTTGGTTGCCACAATACCTGCTGGCCCATCCCAGAAAAACCTGATACTTCCAGTTTAGTTATTTGATAAAGGGACACAATCTCCTTTACTACTGAAAGCCAGTTAAACAATGCTGCTAAGACAGCATACTACAGCAGCAGTAGTTTTCCATTCACTATTTTAATATTCTTTTCCTACAATAAACTATGGATGTTGCTGCAGATACTGGTATTTGGTTCTAGAGCTTTAAGAACTCACCTCAATCACTGCACCAATGCCTGCTGGGATCAGTACCAATAAACTTGTTTGTTCATCCAAAAGGAAAAGAAATATTACCACAGTACTAAAGCACCGCCAAAGCACTAGACAGAAAAAACGAAAGGCTTATTAATATTTAAATGAACAGCTGAGATGACAGAAGACTGTTGACCTATTTACTATAATTCCATCTTAAGCAGTTTAAGTATCATTTCTATATACATCCTGATATATCAAGTAGTCCTGGAAAAAGCCAGCGATCTATATACCTCCAGGCAAATAAGAAACAAAAACATTTTATGAAATCCTTATCACAAAAGATGAAAGGAAATGAGAATATTTAAGGAAGATTTCTGTAACGCAGCAATTCAGCAATGGATCAGTACTATTATGAGCTACGTTCATGATTCTTGTCTCACGGAAGATGAAAGGCTGTGAGGTAATGTATTATCAATCTTTGAAACTCATGCAACTAATTTAATGTTTTTAAATGTTAAGAAGTATATTTTAGGGTTATTTTTTCAGGTTTTACAAAACCGTGGATGGTGATAAGTGTCTACCAACTAATTCTTAGATTTGAATATCCATCCCCCTAAGCAGGAAAAGAAAGAGAGAAGAGCTACAACATCGGACATCAACAATTACACTGTACCATTCCAGATCAATTGACTCACACTTTTCCCCCACGGCACGGAGGAGATACAGGCAGAAAGGTGACTAAGGCTTGCTAAAGAGAGGACGGAACCATCAATTACTGGATACTGAAGACTGATATACTTTGACAGTAAGGTTAAAAAAACCCTTGTCACTCAGTCTTTCCAATTTGACTTTACTCACTTTTTAAAATGGCAATTAACACTTAATTCTGAAATTTCATGGACCATTTTGAATTTTTACTAACTTTTTGGCACACATATGCTAACAGCAGTATAAACGCCTTAGAAAAACCAAGGCGCTCCGATAAAGACAATAAACAGATTTTCCACATGAGAAAAGCATGTTGCTGTTCATCATAATTTACAATGCCTAATTTTTTTCCTGGTATTGACACTCCTCACGTTTTAATCAATCTGTATATATGATGGAATTTGGGATAGTCTCAGAGATCAAGTGACTCCAGATTTATCATTTTGGCTTGTAATTAGAACAAGAAAAATCTATTAGAAAAACAAGCAGTATTAGCGCAATAAACAAGGCTGGGGAGTGGTGTGTTAAACCTCAAGCGCCCAGGGCTGGCTACTACCTTCATCTGCCTCTAGGAAGGCTTGGCAGGATGTCAGACCACTATGCTTCTCTCATCTTTCCCACATCCAAGTAAACTCAACCCTCTGATGCTCCCTGCCCCCTCCCCAGGAGCTTCTACTGCTCCTGTTTACACCAAAGCCCAAATCAAAAAACAGCATTACACTACAGCTTTTTCCCTCCCAAATATTTTGGAACCTGTAGCGATCAAGGAAAACATGGGACTTGCAGGACAGCATTACTCATGACAGCACATTCTCTCCACCCATGGGATTTTTTTCTGGTCCTCATTCATTTCTCAAAGTATAAATCTGGTGACTGACGTCGTATTAAACTCATTCTCAATTGTAAGACAGTCAAACCTCATAAGTGACATGACCGCTTAAAAGCAAGTGATACCTGAGCACAATGCTAACAAAGTTAGAATGAGCCTGTTAGGCATCTTCTTTTCACACACAAACACATCTCATTTTGCCATTTTGGTGAATCTACAAAGTTTCCACTCAAGAGTAAGACTAAAAACACACACTATATATTAGATAGCACACACACACTTCGCATTCCGGCCCATACCTGCTTTTGTAGACATCCCAATCATGCTCCTCTTTTTCTTCCAAAAACTGATGTCATTTTTGAATGCAAGAAAATCAAACAGAAGCTGCAAATAGCAAGAAACATACTTATTTGTTCAAACATGCAGTAGTTAAAGACTACCAGCTGAACTGTTAAAAATGCATTTAAGATGGAATTGCAAGAAAAACCTGTTTTAGAAGCCTCAGAAATAAAAATTAAACACCACAAAGAAAAGCTAAAAAGGAAAACTGTTTTAGAAGCCCAAGCTCCAAAAGCAGTGCAAAACAGCAGGTGGAATTCCAGGTACTGCTACTACTACAATGCTGTATCCGGTAAAGAAAGTTAGCGACCCAATACAGTGTAACACATGACAGAGGATGAAGAAGTGATGACCTTGAGGAATTGCTCACTTCCTTGACAGATGAGGGAAAGCCACACTAAATTAGATTCAAAGTGCTTTGTACTGGACTAATAGTTAATTTAGGCTTGGATAGTAACAAAGTTTTTAAAATATTCCTAAAATATAGGAAGCCATTTTCTCCTCTCTATTTCATCACCAAGAAGCTGGTCTGTACTTCAAGGATGTTTTAGCACTAAATTTATTTGTACTGAGTATTTTTTCCAGTATTTTCAGTATTTCTTTTCAGAATAGAATAGAATAGTTCAGTTGGAAGGGACCTATGAAGTCTGAAAAAATTGTTCATTAAAACAAAGATTCATATTTAAACCAAGACACGCACAATGCTGACAGAGAAACACAACAACCAACCATGCCTAGAGGCACAAGCTCTGCGCTTTACAGTGACAATTTTTTGAAGTGATCTAGATCAGCTGACCCAAGTTTTTCCAGGGGTTAGAAGTCAGAGATTCAAACCCTACTGTCGGTGCCCGAGCTATGCCACTGCAGCAGTAAACTTCGTGAAAGCTTAGCAGAAAATGTGAACTGATGTTGACAGGCATATTAATTCTGGGTGCCTTGGTTCAGCTAAAAAAATAGTGACTATAATAAAGTTAAATGTTTTATACTTCAGTCAAGGCTGTTTAGTTTATACTTAGTTATGTCATATTTTCTTTGAGATTTTTATACTAACTTTGTATTAGAAATACAGCTGAGTCGTACCAGAAACCTTTTATAGCTCTACTGAAATTACTATTTCCAAGTTCTCAATAAATGAAAGAGTTCAACCCACCCCCTCACCCCCCCCACTTTTTTTTTTAATTTCATATGCTGTAATTCCTAAAAACCAAAGTTCCTCTACTTACATGAAATGCTGCTACGAAGAATGTCAAAGCCAGAAAGTACAGGTTTGTATCAACAAAAATTCCTTTTACTTCATCTGCATCCTTTTCTGAAAACCCTAAGAGAAAGAACAAGTAATTATGCAAGAAGTACTAGACAGTTAATTGCTGTTATGCTGGAGTCCAGTATGAAAGGAATCTTATTTCACCTGTACATGTTTTATTAAGGAATCATAAATCCAAAACAAGATGGCAGCTTTACTGGTAAAACCCAAGTCTACCTACATTTTGGCTAGTTATGTGGCTTGCCTTAAACAAAACTCATCAGGTACGAGCACACTCATGTGCCTTTAACGTGTTGTGTAACTACAACCCAAGATGAACACCAGAGACACAAATGGCAAGACACAGGAAGTCATTCTGGCCTGAGTGGGAAGAAAAAGGATTATTCAGCTTGGCCTCCGAGCTCTTATTTGTTACATAAGAAAAGTGAGCTTCACATTAAAAACTAAAAAATGAGAGAAGGACTACACTGTGGAAGACAACAAAGGTCAGTGGGAAATGTGGCCATATATGCAACAGTATAGACCCCAGATCATGGATTAGGCATCAACTCTTTTGACAGTCCTTGCAGAATTAACTTGGAACCTTCTCTTTGACAAATGGAAAAAGGCAAAGCATCTTCCAGAAATCACAATCTGTAAGCTGAATACATGTTCTCTACTGTCTTATCAATTCTTCAAAAGTAGGAATGTTGCTTTCTTGTTACGTATTGGACAACCATTAATTCAAAAAAAGTTAGAGCCTGTCTGTGATAAATATGGTTGCCAGCAACAAGGAGTGTGTTTTCCAGAAGACACAGCATCCTTTTGAACAACTTCAGACAGTGTTAAGATGCTTTCTTCATGAAGTAGAAAGTTCCAGCCATTGTGACTGAAGTCTGTCGTTCTCAGAAAATACACAATGCTGCATTTATGGCAATGGTGCTAGTTACGACACTGGTGAGTTCAGTACCAATTTACTTTGTCGTATCAGCGGTCCTGCATCACAGCAAGAAGCATGCGAACTTGCTCGTTTTCAAGTGATTTTGGAGTTTTACTAAGGTAACCTTTTCATAAGTTATTCCAAAAGGAAAATTTGAAACCTTACGTTTCACTATCTGCATACTTATAGAGACCAAGCAGCATCTTAAGTAAGCTTTTTTTCCAGACAGAGGAGGTGCTTCTACGATGATAGGTCTTGATATACATGTCCATCACAAGACAGCCAAGACATGGAACATGAAAATTTCAATTATGCCATTCTGAGGAGGCTCACAAAAATTTATGGAGAAACGATGGTGGTCAAATGCCCCACACAAACTCTGAGTGAGCTGTTACTTGATTCTTTCAAGGCAGTTGTTTTAAGCAGACCTACTTGTAGCTTCGATATACATTACCCTGAGCTAAGGAGAGGCAGCTAGATGGTACTTAGGAAGGTACTTATTCCTTACCCACCCTCCCTCCCCCAACAAAACATGAGAAAAGCTTAGGCTGCAAAAGAAACTGAGAAAGTCGACTCTCAGTTAAGTTACACTGTATACAGGTACCATGTCTTACAATACTACACTCTGAAACTAGTGCTGAACCAAAACTTTTTTTTTTCCCAGAGAAATCAATGCCTTAAATGTTAAATTGTCCACCATAAAATATAAATTCAGAGATGACAGTGAATAACTAAACCTTCTCCCTCTTACTGACTAAATTTTGGTGACCAAAAAATCAACACTGAGTAGTATGGAAGCAGCACTACCCCTGTTTGTGTCTCTTGGGAAACTCGTATACTGCATCTAGCTGCATTTTAAAAAAAAAAAGACAAACTGGGAAGGATTTAGGAATCATTAAAATAATGCAGCACAGAAGCTTTTAAGATCTCTTGGCCTGAAAAAAAGTTCAAATTTCTGTCTGAAGAGCTTAAAAAGAGAGGATCAGAAAAAATCCTACATTCATACACATCAACACCAGTTCAGTTACGATGTAGTTCCTTACTCTAGCATAAAGAAGCCAACTACAGTCTAGTGAGAGAAAACTAAGTCAGCAAAGGTAATTCTGAAAATAAGATGCAGACTTTTAAGAGTGGCGATTAGACTCACAAAGGTATGTATCAGTGGAACAAACATTTAAAAACAGTAAAAGCTTGGCTGTACCATCACCAACACAGAGCATATGAACTTCAGAGTGAAAGTGTACACTTACTCCATTACATTTAAGCAAAACATAGAATTTAATAGTTTCATGCATGTAAAGCCTCTAGTTTATGTGATTACCTTATAAATTTGTAACTGAGCCAAAGTGAGAGGCCAGCCAGTTCTGAAGTGTCAGAAGCAGTATGATCGGAACCCAGATTCCTTCTTCATGCTCAGCTTGAGCACAAAGACTATGCTGTGCCTGCCTGTATGTCACCATAGGTATATGGCTACAGCAACCAGCTATACATAGCTTATATCAAAGCTTATGTAACACCGGATGCAGCTTTTCTGTTCTATGGATGATAGGGGAAACCTGTGGTAAAAATTCTCTCCTCTATTTTGGCCTCTTATGCTTTTACAGTAGTACTATCCAAATAAAATTTATTTTAAAAACAGTTAATTCACCTCTGTATTCTTGTTTCCTACCACATGCGAACATTTTATTTCTATCTTTACCTTAAGATAAAACAATGTGAGATTTGTAGCATTAAACCTTTTCACCAGCTAACCAGAAAAGAGAGTTGTGTCATCTATGTACTCACAAGCAAAAAAAATTGAGGGGGTTGGTGGTTTTTTTCAGCCTAAAGTCATTAAAGATGAAAAACATACCAAATTGTTGGAGGGAGTACACAGCATCCTGCATGTGGATCCAAAATCGGAGTTTTCCAAGAGATATTTTGTCATATGACACTGTAAGAGGTAGCTCTGTTGTTGAACGATTTATAACCTGTATTTCAAAAAGATATAGTTTCATTTTTAATAGCAGAAAAGTTACAACAATTATTTCCATTCAATTTTTTTTTAAATAAAGGAAAATTATTATATCACACTATGCTTTAATCCCACAATTTTAAGAGGTCAGTTTGTTTTTTGAAAGGGAATAAGATCTTAGACTTCTATACCATGCTTAAAGTCTTTGGGTGTTTTTTGCAAGAAATGTTAAATTAACAGTTTGTTCTGTTCAAGTTCTTATAGCAACCTCACTGTTACTGTATGCAAATGCCTCTGAGACGTTTACATAAAGTTCCCTCTGCGAGTCTCAGCTCAAGTGGGAAAAGTGTGTTTAAGGTAATTCTCTCTTTTGACAGTTCTTCTCTGAATGTATATGTTAAGATTACCTAAATTGGAAGATTAAAAAAAAAAAAAAACAAAAAAAAAAAAACATAGTCAAG